>PVKN010000236.1:40225-92809 GCA_004027915.1 Capromys pilorides | reverse complement strand
GAAGAAATTGAAGATGACACAAGTCATCCCATATTCATGGACTGGAATAATTAATAGTACTAAAATGTTCAAATTATTGAAAATTCACTATAGATTCAATGCTATCTCTATCAAATTCCAATGTAGTGCTCTACAAAAATAGAAAAACCATCCCAAGACTCACAGGGAACCATAAAATTCCACAAATAATTACATAAGTCTTGACCAAAAAGAACAAAGCTGCAGGCATTGCACTGCTGGGTTTCAAAATATAGCACAAAGTTATAGAAATAAAAGCAACATGGTACTGGCATAAAAACTGACATTAACCAACCCAATAGGAACTTAGAAATAAACCCAACTTGGTTGATTTTTCACAGACATCCAGAATATACAATGGGTATATTTACAGAGACACCCAGCCTCTTTAATAATTGGTGCTAGGAAAATAGATACTCACATAAAGAACGAAAATGAACCTTGCTCTCAACTCTTAAGAATGGACTCAAAATAGATTATACACTACAGACTTAAACTTAGACTTGAAACTACAAAACTACAGAAGAAAACATGAGGCAACCTTCTGACATTTCAAAGTCAAGCAATTTCTCACAAGAATGTGGGTTCCTAGTATCCTTAAAAGGATGGGGGACTCCAGTAGCCAAGCTACACACCTTGTCCCTTGAGGACAAGATCTGTCCTGCTCTGGATGCCCTCTTCTGCAGGGAACCGTGGTCTTGGCTTGCAGACCGTCCTTAGTCTGAGTTAGAATCAGCCTGAGGTAGGATTGAGCCTGAGATGAGGGGGTGACCTCCCTGGGGAAAGGAAGAGGGCTGGGCCAGGGATTCCGGGGCAGGACAGGTTCCTGAGTGTCCCCCAATCTGCACAATGAACATGGTGTGTACCTCCTTCCCCAGTAGGCACAGTGTGTGTTTGTCCCCAGTAGACGTGGTGTGTATCTATTTTCAGTGGACATGGTCTGTGTCTATCCCAAGAGGACATGGTAGGTTCCACCATGGACTTGATGGTGGGTGCTTTTGGTCTCATGCTCCTATCCCTCCTGTCTTCCTGAGCAGAGGGTGGCAGGAGAGGTGAATCATGCTTCACTCAGCATGGCAGTGGCAACAGCTGCGCTGTCCTGAATCCCTGAGGGGAGGAAATGGGATCACAGCTGGGGGCACAAGCATGCTTGAGTGCTGGGGGAAAGGTTGCAAGGGTGCAGAAGTAAAAACATCATCCAGAGAGCAGACTGACCCCACAGCATCTGCTCCTGGATGGTGGTGGGGGATGGGAGCGGGGCATCCTGCTGGGATAAGGGAACTTAGGGCGGGAGGAGTGAAGCAAGGAAACTATGAGGATGGGGGATCGGTTCTAGGCAGAGCACACTGCAAGACAGAGGACACACAGGGTTGATGGGGTGTCCAGGGAACCTGAGTTAGAGAAACAGGGCCAGGCTGGTGGAGAAGAACTTGGCAGAGACTGGGGCTGGGATTAAGGGAGATACGCCTGGGCAGGGCTAGCCCAGGACTCTGTGGTGCACGCCTGTCTTAGTTACTTTCTTTTTGCTGGGACAAAGTACCCAACAGCCACAAGTTAAAGGAGAAGTCTATTTTAGCACACAGTTTGTAAAGTTTTCTGTCAATATTTAACCCAAGTTAGGATAAAATGTCAGAGGGGCAATACAGGGGAGAAATAGTCCATGGCAGGGCCAATAGGAAGTGGCCAGCATCAAGCCTGCCTTTCCCCTTTTATTCCATTCATGCTACAAACATATCGGTTGGTGCCACTTTCACTCAGGCAGGCATTCACATTGTCCACACCCAGAACCATGCTAAACCAATCAGTTGACTAATTTAGTTATCACTTACTCTTAATCCATATTCATACACCCTAAATCCAGCCACCCTAAATCCAGTACCCATCACACATCACCCACAGATGTACTTTTCAAAGATTAAAAAGGGCCTATGTCCAGCAGACAACAATGTAGATCCTTAGACCCCAGCTACCCACAGGTTATACAGCAGACCAGTGCAGAAAGGCAGGTCAGGTTTTTGACTTTCAAACGCAGCACAAATTTTTCAGTTCTCACTCATCACTGACCATGACTCCAGCACTAGGAAACAATGGAGACCCTGCCAAAGTCATCAGGCTTCCATGTCCAGAAACTTTTGCCAGGGCCCCAAGACTAAGGAGGGGTGGTCTCGTGCACTGGGCACTCTCAGCCAGTGTCTTTGGGGTTGCACAGCCAGGCACTGTGACCAGATGCCTGTGAGTTAAGCATGCTAGATGTACATGGCCCCATTACTGCCAGGGCCAGACAGGTTAGGAGCCTTGGACTACCACATGTCACACCTACAGGTGCTGCTCTGGTCAGCCAACAAGGTGTTTGAGGAGCTGACAGACATCGAGCGGCAATTCCACAAGGCCTTCTACACCGTGCGGGCCTACTTAAACTGTGACCGGTACTCAGTGGGGCTCCTGGATATGACTAAGGAGAAGGTGAGGCGTGGGCTCCAGGAACACCCAGCCTGGCCACACCTGGCCAGCCTCCTCACCTTCCACTTCTTGGCCCAGGAATTCTTTGATGTGTGGCCTGTGCTGATGGGAGAAGCCCAGCCATACTCCGGCCCTCGAACACCTGATGGCAGGGTGAGTCAAGAAGACATGGTTCCCAGCCTGGCTTTTCTGGCTCTAGTTCTGTGGGCAGAGGGAGGGCAGGAAACAGGGTAGGTAGGGTGCTATCTCCTCATTCTCACATCAGAACTCAAGACTGTGGTAGCCTCAGCAGCCTTCCCAGTGTGGACCCAGGGAGCATGCAGGGAAGGCGGGACACAGAAGGAAGGTGGATCTGAATCTGAGTGTATATGTGTGGGGGCCAGTCTGTATGTGCACATGTAAGTATGTGCATGTGTAACACATGTGTGCATGTGGACATGGCTGCCTCGTGTGGTGTATATGATGACCTTGGTGCTATATGTGTGTGTGGGGGGGGGGGTGTGCTGGCCCTTGCCCTCAGAGGAACAGGTGGGGAGTCCCAGACCGATGTGCTATTTCTAGGAAATTGTCTTTTACAAAGTCATCGACTATATCCTCCATGGCAAGGAAGACATCAAGGTCATCCCGTAAGTGCTGCAGTTTCACAAGCTGTGTCTCCAGGTACCTGGGTGTGGCTCAGGTGGGGAGGAGCATTTGTAGGATCTTCCTGGCCTAAGGCCCTGGTGCTGTGCAGAAGGAAGGCACTTCATGAGGAGGAGGGGGTGACCAGCCTGAAGGATGGACAGCCCAGGGTTGGGTGAGCCCAGTGTTCTGGATGTAGAAGCCCTTAGGTCTTGGCTGGACCTACTCCCCCAAGTGGGATCTAGCAGCCTCACATCTCGGGGGTTCTATCCAGAGCTCAGGGCAGGGCTCAGCCCCAGTGTCCCCTTACCCATCCCCAGGCCCCAAACTGGTAGGAAGATCCAAGTATCAGGCATGAACCTGAGTAGGGCTAAGATCACCAGGCCAAGTCTAGAGGCACTGAAGCCACAGGAATCCCTATAGGGAGCACATACTGGGGCAGGAGCAGCCTCGTCCCTTGCTTCCCTACCCTCCCTGGGTTCCCAGTCCCAACCCCCTGTCTCTCCAGATCTCAGCAAACGGGAACAAGCTGATGCTCATGGGCTTCCAAGTTCCACACTGACCCTCTACCTCTCTCCCCAGCACACCCCCGGCTGATCATTGGGCCCTAGCCAGCGGCCTTCCAACCTACGTGGCAGAGAGTGGCTTTGTGAGTGCCTGGCCCCTCCCTGGTCTACACCCTCCCCTGCATCCCACACCCTGTCCACCACTATCGCATACAGCTTTGCCCATCAAAACTGTCTCCTGTGAGCCAGGCCAGGCTTCCAGGGCATGGACCACAGTGTGCCAGATGCTCTAGGTGACACATGTCTTCTTCCCCAGATCTGTAACATCATGAATGCCTCCGCTGATGAGACGTTCAAGTTCCAGGTATCTACTCACTCATTGCAAAGACTGTGTGCTTTGTCTAGGAAAGAAAGTGCTGTGGCTCATAAATCATTGGCTGAATTAGATTTTGCTGCTTAAGAAATAACCTTGATCTCAGCAACTGATGATGAGAAAGCTGTGAGCCTGCTCACGGGTCTACAGATGGGCTGGGTTCAGTGGAGGATCAGCTGGTCCTGTCAGGGCTTATTTAATCCCAACTGGGCTCAGCTGGCCCTACCTGGCTTCCTCAAGGCCTGAGTGCAACTGCTGCACCTGTCTGCATCTGGGGTTGTGGTGCGAGGGTGGCTCTGGGAGCAATCCTGGTACTAGTGAGAACACACTGTGTCCAGGGTCCTGGAGGAATGGTCCACTGTCCACGTTTCACTGTCCAGACCCAGTGTCTAGAATAGGGGTGGTAGGGTTGAATACACTATTCAGGGCTCAGTGCACAAGGTAAAGGGGAGGCTCTGGGAACATCAAGAGGGGGACAGCATGGGACCCTCCAAGAGGACTTCAGTGAAGTGTCAGGCCTCATGTGCCCCAAAGCCAACACTGCTGAAACATCTCTAGTGGAAAAGTTGCCATAGGCACAATAGGCACCAAGTTGCTAGGCATAGGTGGAGAGACAAAAAAGACCAGCCACCAACCCACACCACAGCCCAAGGGCAGAAGAGGATCCCACTGCCCCGAGAGTCCTAGCCAGGCCCAAGCAGAGTGCCCTCAGCACCACACTGCTCCCACAGGAGGGGCCACTTGATGACTCTGGCTGGGTCATCAAGAATGTGCTGTCCATGCCCATTGTCAACAAGAAAGAGGAAATCGTGGGAGTGGCTACCTTCTACAACAGGAAGGATGGGAAGCCCTTCGATGAGCAAGATGAGGTCCTCATGGAGGTAAATGCTAGCTTCGCACGCAGCCCTGCAAGCTAGTGCAGGATGCTGGGAGTGGGCTGCATGCAACAGGGAGGCTGAGGACAAGATGCTTGGGAGGCGCTGCCCCTGGATGACCATTCAGAGGCCCTTGCTGAGCTACAAGAGGCCTGGGGATTGAAGACTTGCACAAACCACAAGGCAGTTACACAGCCAGTGCCCACCAGAGCCCTAAGGACATTATGGTGACACTGCCACCCACTCTCAGTCCCTGACACAGTTCCTGGGCTGGTCAGTGCTGAATACGGACACCTACGACAAAATGAACAAGCTGGAGAACCGAAAGGACATTGCACAGGATATGGTTCTGTACCACGTGAGATGTGACAAGGACGAGATCCAGGCCATCCTGGTATAGCCCCTCTATCTGGGGGAGATGGGGAGCCTAGCAGTGTGGACATATCCCTGGGGCCCAGTGACCGAGTCCAGCCCTGGCTCCTGATCTGTATGTCTAGCCCAGAGACCTTTCCATGCCTCAGCCTCAGCTCTGAAGGGTGTAACCAAGCCTTCTGGGTTTCCCACTGGGCCCCATTGGTCACCTACAGGCAGAACTGGGGGGCAAGGAGAGGGAGCCATCAGTGCATGTCTATAGGGATCAGAATACCTGGGCCAGGGGATACTGTCCTTCAAGACACAGAAGCCCCTCATCTAGCATGATAATGGGATGGAGGGGGACACTGTCATCATCACAATCATTCACCTGGTCCCATAACTCACTCCTGCTGTCAGCCAACAAGGGAACGCCTGGGGAAGGAGCCAGCTGACTGTGAGGAGGAAGAGCTAAGGACAATCCTGGTGAGACTCTGCCTCCTGTCCTGGGTAGACATCTGTCACTGCTGTGGTGGCAGGGAGGTGTGATGTTGCTGTGGTTGATGGGCGTGTGACAATGCTGCTGTGCTCCTAGCTCTGAGCATTGGTCTAAAGAGTTGACCTGGTGTCTACTGATCTGTCCCCAAGTCCTTTCCAGAACCACTTAGTTTTTCATCTCTTGGGCACCACTTGGACCAAGTGTCCACCCGTGCTGTCTCCTCCAGATGCCTTGTGTCTACCTATGCCTGTAGCCATGTGTGCCATGTGCACACCTTGGGGTTTACTCACTCGTTTCCCCAACCCTACTCTGTCCACCCAGCCCAGCAAGTGCTCATGGGGTCTCTAGGAGCAGAGAGGACAGGCTAAGCTAGGCCATGTAGTCCAGGTCTCAGGCTGCAGTATCTGGAACACAGACATCACCAGAGGTGCAGGGGCATGTGGTTGGACAGAGGATACAGAGAGGAGACAGGACAGGCAGGTGGCACTGCAGCAGGCCTGCTCCTCAACTCACATCCCCACAGAAAGAAGAACTGCCTGGGCCCACCAAGTTTGACATCTATGAGTTCCACTTCTCTGACCTGGAGTGTACCGAGATGGACCTGGTCAAGTGTGGCATCCAGATGTACTATGAGCTGGGCGTGGTCCGCAAGTTCCAGATTCCCCAGGAGGTGGGAGATGTGGTTGGAGTTCCTGGTCCCCTGGGAAGCTCGGGGATGTGGTTAGGTTCAGGATAGGGAACGTAGTTAGGATGTGGTTGGTTCATTTCCAACTGAACATCTGAGAGCCAAACATATTCATTATAGAACTGCTAAAATATAAACAGCAAATATATCTAGAACAAGTGATTGGATGGACTGGGTGGGTGTACAGCCATTTGGTGGTTGCACGTGTGGGTTGGTAGGTAAATGGGTGATATGAAGTTAGATTAACAGGAGTTCTTAGGGCCAGGGAGATAGCTCAGTAGGATAAGTGCTTGCCTGGCAAGTGCACAGGGTCCTGAGTTCAATCCCCGGTACCACAAAAAAAAAAAAAAAAAGGAGTTCCTGACAATCTTCTAAGTATGCCACTGGGCAGTAATGGCTTGGCATGGGGTGCAGGGGCAATTAAGGCAACCCCTCTCCAAATAGAAAACATATGACATCCTCTTGGCTGGCCACAGGAGTCCCTAGAAACCCCATGGGGGTGGCTCTTGTTCTGACCCCAGCTCTGCCCTGCTCCACTTCCACACTGCCTTCCCCATAGCTCAAGAGAGCAATTGATCCTCTCTTCTCATGTTCCCCAGAGAAAAAAAAGGATAGGCTGAATTTTTTTTTTTTTTTCTTTTTGAGACAGGGTCTCGCTATGCAGCTCAGGCTGGCCTTGAGCTCACTTTTGTAGCCCAAGCTGGTCTCGAACTCGCACTGATCCTCCTGCCTCAGCCTCCCAAGTGCTGGGATTACAGGTGTGTGCCACCACGCCCAGCTAGGCTGAATTTTTTATAAGAAATTTTACTAGATATAAAGAGAAAACAGAAAATAAAATTGTGCCCAAAATATTAACAGAGGGCCAGCAAGATAACTCAGTGGTCTAGAGCACCTGCTTAGGCAACCGCAGGGACCATGGTTCGATCCCCAGTACCTCATGCTGCAGCCCCTCCAAACTCAGGGCAGGCTGAGCCAGCCATAACATAGCATAAATTAATTAATTAATTAATTAATTAAATTTAAAAATTTAATGAATTTTTAAAAAACAAAATATTAATAAAAAATGGTTCCAAAAACTTTTTGACTCTAAATATGACCCTGGAAACAATAGGTATCTCGCTGGAGCCATAGTCTCTTGTCCAGAGATTGCTGTCTGCAGTCTCCCCTCTGGCCCAGAAGCAGACCCATGCAAACATCATGCATAAAACTTGACTTTTTTCCTTAAAATACCACATGCAGGCAGGAAGGCTGGTGCACACCTATAATCCCAACACTCCAAGAGGCTGAGGTAGGAGGATACAAGTTCAAACCCAGGCTCTCAACTTAACAAGACCCTGTCTCAAAATAAAAGATAACAAAAGTGCAAGGGATGTACTTCAGAGCAAGGCCCAGTGTTCAAGCTCCAGAAATCAGTACTAAAAAATAAAAAAGCACAGACTTGGAGTCCCCTTCCCAGGTTGGCGCAGGGCCAGAGATGAGACCCGAATTCTTGGCACCTGGAGCTGCCCTACCTGCCAAGATCCAGCTCCTTGCCAGCTCCACCCAGGAAGGGTGGCTCTGAGCCTGGGAACTAGGGAGACTGGGAGACAGGGAGGCTGGGCCTGAGACTGTCCTGCGACTCAGACCACATAAGCTGGTGTGGACATGGAGGCCCACTCTCCTTTCTCCCCAGGTCCTGGTGCGGTTCCTATACTCCGTCAGCAAAGCCTACCGGAGAATCACCTACCACAACTGGAGGCATGGCTTCAATGTGGCCCAGACCATGTTCACGCTGCTCATGGTTAGCAAGGGGCTGATGGGCTCCCTTGGGGTCACACAAAGGACCACACCCAGAGCCACATATGGGGCTGCAAGGCCACACATGGGGCCATACATAGGACTGTGGGGCCACACACAGAGCCTTGGGGGCACACACAGAGACACAGGGACATGTGCAGGACCGTGAGAAAATATATCAGGCCATACATGGGGCCATAGAGCCACATACAGAGCTATGGGGCTGTATACAGGGCCACAGTGCCGCAGAGATAGACCCAGCGCAGGGTGAGAGCCAGGCCTGGGGCCCATGAGTGAAAAGATTCTGGCTCTCCAAAGTGGGTAAGGTGCCTAGGCTAGCGGGGAGCAGGTCCTAGCCCAAGGGGACCCATGTTTTTCTGTCCCCACAGACAGGCAAACTAAAAAGCTACTACACAGACCTGGAAGCATTTGCCATGGTTACAGCTGGCCTGTGCCACGACATTGACCACCGTGGTACCAACAACCTGTACCAGATGAAGTAGGCACCTGCTGGGGTCAATGGGGTCACAGCCTGGGGCAAAGGTACAGGGCAGGCTGTGGGTAGTCCTTCTGACCATTCAAAATGGAATCTGTGACAGGTCGCAGAACCCCCTCGCCAAGCTCCATGGCTCCTCAATTTTGGAGCGGCACCACCTGGAATTCGGAAAGTTCCTGCTGGCTGAAGAGGTCTATATTTACTCCGGGCTGGGTCCTCTGTGGGGGGGCATGATCACTGTAGGGACCTGGTTGTGAGCAAAACAGACAAGATAGTCAGGCCTGTGTCCAAGAACGGGACAGGGATGGCTGACAACGCACAGGGAGCATCAAGTGAAGAGGATACCACGGGGTAGGGAAAGCTGACCTCACCCTGACCTTCCCAGGCTTTGAGGCAAACAGGTGCCATGGGTGGGAGGTCTCCACCCAAAAGCCCCAGGCACCAGGGCACCTGCCCTGACCCTGAGCTGGCCACATGGCCCCCACAGAGCCTGAACATTTACCAGAACCTGAACCGGCGGCAACATGAGCACGTGATCCACCTCATGGACATCGCCATCATTGCCACAGATCTGGCCCTCTACTTCAAGTATGTGCAGAGATGGGGCATAGGCAGGTAGGCAGACAAGTGCATGGCCACATCACAGATGGTGACCCTCTACCTCTGCCCCCTACCTATGCCCAGGAAGAGGACAATGTTCCAGAAGATTGTGGATGAGTCCAAGAACTATGAAGACAAGAAGAGCTGGGTGGAGTACCTGTCCTTGGAGACCACGCGGAAGGAGATCGTCATGTGAGTACCTGTGCCCTTCAGGAATCGCTCCTAACCAGTTTGGGACACCTGGAGACTGCCCCATCCTCACTTATGTCAGTTTCAGGGAGCCAGGAGAGGATTTGGGGGCCTTGGGTCATGGGTTTTGGCGAACACAGGAATGGCCCTGACCCTCACCCCACTGTGAGAATTGTGGCTCTGCCTTCTCTGTCTACAGGGCCATGATGATGACTGCCTGCGACCTGTCTGCCATCACCAAGCCCTGGGAAGTACAGAGCAAGGTCAGGACCACCAGGTGTCCTGACCTAAGTGCCGTGCCCGGGCACCGTGTGTTGGCACCGGGGGCACCATGTAGAGGTACCATGTGCCTGCCAAGATACATTCCTGACACCCTTGTGTGTCCCCAGGTCGCACTTCTGGTGGCTGCTGAGTTCTGGGAACAAGGTGATTTGGAGAGGACAGTCCTGGATCAGCAGCCTATTGTGAGTGCTGCGCCAGGGCACCTGACCCAGGACTGATGGGAGCTAGGTTTCTGGGTGGTGCTGTGAAAGAGGTGCAGGTGATGCCTGCACCAAAGCTCAGCTTGAGGAGACTGAAGCAGCCAGGCTATTGCCAGTCCATGAACCCTGGGACAAACCCTGGCAAGTGGGAGGGCTGGGTTGGGGGTCCAGGCCCTAAGACACCTCCCTGTTTCTCCACAAGCCCATGATGGACCGGAACAAGGCAGCTGAGCTCCCCAAGCTGCAGGTTGGCTTCATCGACTTCGTGTGCACATTTGTGTACAAGGTGGGCACTTGGCATCCATGCTGACCTGGCAGTGGCTGGGGAAGGGTTCAGAGGGAGCCAGTAGTGTCCTCACAGGAGGGATACTGTGGGGCCACACACCATGCTGACAGAGCAGGTGGGTAGATACCAGGGCTACCCAGCCTGCTTTGCACACCTGCCCTCACCCCTAATGCTTTCCAGACGTGTGCTTCCCAGGCAGAAACTTCCTCAGACACCTCCCAGTCACCCCACCCAGGGCCCAGTGCACACAGGGCCAAGGTGTACCTTGCCTGAGATCACCCAGAGGGCAAGGGCAGGTCTGGCTTGGCCCATGCCTGCTGGAGTGCCCACCCTATGGGACCTGCAGCTGGCCAGGGATCCCACTAATGAATAAGTTCTGTTGTCTGTCCCCAAGGACACCTGGCAGGAAGTAGGGGGGACTCATGGTAGGGACCTGACTACAGAACCCAGTGTAAGGCCCCACAGGACACCTTGGCTCATGGGAGCCAGACTTCTGTTGTTTGTAATGATGGTGGCTCATCCAGTCCTAGGAAAATGCTATCCAGTTCTAAGTGAGGTTTGTGCTGAGCAGCTGCACAAGCAGGGGCAAGAACATTCTCTCCCAGTGCCCACGAGTCATGGCCCACATGCATGCCTACTGTTGCCCTCTTCACTCCACCCACACTGTGTGATCCATGCATGTGTAATGATTTGTTGCATGCATGTAATGCAATGTGTACACAGTATTGCATTATGTGACAGATGGGTGTGCATATGTGATATGCACGTACAACATGTATATAATGCCCACACATATGCATATGTGATGTGTATATGGTTTGTGATCTGCTCATGCGATTGTTGATATGAGCATGTCCACGTGCAATGTTATACACATTATCCGTGCATCGGTAGTATATGTCAGTATATACATGTGCACACGTGATTAGGTGTGTGAACATGTGAGAGGAGTAGACCCTGCCCCTGCCTGCACCCACCTCTAAGAGGACTCCATCTGTGGGAGCCTAGCCCTCCACACCTGGACATTATCTGCCCTGCCCTGTCTGTATCACTGGCATGCACATTTCCTTTTGGGGCTTTGCTGGGAAAGGTACATCTCAGGGTTCCTCACGGTTGAGAGGCCAGATGGGGCAGATGGAGACCACCATCAAGTCTTCTAGGAACAAGAGGACAAGCCTGGCTTCCCAACTTCCCCCAGGAGTTCTCCCGTTTCCACGAGGAAATCCTGCCCATGTTCGACCGCCTGCAGAACAACAGGAAGGAGTGGAAGGCACTGGCTGATGAACATGAGGCGAAAGTGAAGGTTCTGGAGGAAGAGAAGAAGGATGCGGACAGAGCAACCAAGAAAGGTCTGGGCCCCTAGCTGCAGCCTGGGGCAAGCACTTGGTTAATCAAAACAGCAAAGTGGGCCAAGGGACTTCCTGGCAAGCTCAAGGTTGAGTTTGATTCCCAGTACCACAGCATCCATGCAGCAGTTAGACCTAGAGAAAGGCAGTGACGCTGTGCAAGAGGCTTCCTTCTGCCGTTGAGACCCAGAATGCAAGAGTTCTCCTTGAGCTCTGAGGAGAAGTCAGGCTCCCCAAACACCTCTTGTGTTCTGCCTTCAAGTTGAAATTTCCTAAAATATTTTTGGAAAAATCTACCCATGGGCCCATCACCCTAAAAAACCAAACTGAAAGTTTAAAAAAAAAAACAGTAACCAAGACCACGTGGGTGGTAACACACACCTATAATCTCAGTACTAGGAAGGCTGAGCCTTGATTGCTGGGAGCTCATAGCCAGCCTGGGTTACACAGTGAGTTCAGGACCACTCTGAACTGTCTAAAAGAAAGAAAGAAAAATAAGCAAACACCACATTGTCCAAAACATGTTCACATGTTCACCTATCAGGGGTACGTAACTCAGCTGGAGCCAGTGCACTCCAAATCAGAGTCCCAGTGGCACCTCCTTGCTCTCGCCTGTCTTCCCATCCCAACTCAGTCTCACTGCTGCTGTTCTCCCTGCCCCTGGGCAGGAGCCCGGTACAAACAACGCAGTCACTGGGCTGCCGGAGGCTGGGACTGACAGCAATCAGGACAGTGTCAACTGGGACTAAAGCTCTAAGACAGGCTCAGTCCAGCTAATCGGCTTGGGCTGGGTATGAGCCACATTGTGCCTGCTGTCCTGTAGGGGCCAGTAGAGGACACGTGGAGTACAGGGAGGGGAACCGCTTGCTCACTGTCCATCTTCTCTTGCAGTGGGTATGGAAGTTTGCAATGGCGGCCCAGCACCCAAGTCTTCAACCTGCTGCATCCTGTGAGCCACTGGCTCCCCGCTACCATGCTCCTACTGGACTTGGACTCTGCCTCTGTATTAATAAGAGGAAGTGCCAGGCATGGTGACACATGCCTGTAATGCTGGCACTCGGGAGGCTAAGGAGGACTGCCGCAAGTTCAAGGCTAGCCTGAACTACAAGACTGATCTCTTGAACAGCAAGACTGATCTCAAACAAAAAAAAAAAAAAAGAAAAAGAAAACAATAAAAGGAAGCAGAGGAAGTAACCAAAGATAATTTTGGATATATTAAGTTTTTTAAAGTTTATTTCTATGACCTAAAGCCAACTGTAACTTCAGTGGTGTAACATGTTTAGTTTTTTGGATAGTCCCTAAAGGGAGATCAGTGAAAAGGGTCTGTAAAGTCAGAATCCTGAGTGGGGACATTCAGAACAGCATGTGTACATATGTGCATATATGTAGATAATATCTACCCCAACTGCTCTAGAACATATGCCCGGGAAGCCAGAATAAAGAAAAAACAGCTCTCCCATTTTTTATGTGATAGTTACTGTGGTGGGCTCATAGTGTTTCACCCATCAGCAAGTTGTGCCAAAAGGTCTTTGCGGCAGTGAACTGTGGAGGTCCTAACAAACTCTGAGGGTGGGGTACAAAGCTGCCAGCTCCACACAAAGAGCTGTGCTTTGAGTACCTGTTACTGTTGACCCTAGAGAAAAAGGCATAAAGTCCCACTGAACCTCATCATTCACCTTTGAAAGGGTTACTATCTGGTGAAAAATATTGCATCCTTTTTTCTTTGAGACAAGCCTCATTAGATAGCTCAGTCTGGCTTTGAACTCCCAACCCTACGGCCCAACAGTTGACACACGTGAGCAACAAGGCATCTACTACCCTCACACTGGATACCACCCTGGGTGCAGGGAGGGGGCAACAACCAGCACAGCCATCTGCCTGCAGAAAGAGCCGCTTTCTCGCCACATCTGAAACTTCTGATACAAGAGCCCAAGACAGGGACCAGGAGCCTCAATGCTCCAAGGGACCCTGCAGCAACCCCTGGGAACCCAGAAGGTGGACACCAGCCCGGGGCGCAGGCATTGTTTTCATCCACAGAAACCAAAAGGTGCTTTGAAAAGTCTGTGTGCTGTGTCTCTTCACATTTGCAAATAAACTCATACTGCAAACAAAAACTGAGGTCTAAGCATAGAACCTTTGCTCAAGGTATCCAGCTGTGAAGTACCAGCACCCTCCTATTCCACTCCAAACCTCCAAGCCAGCACTGACTTAGCTCACTACCAGCAGGAGCCCAGGAGCCCAAAGTGGTGAGAGTTAGCTGCTTGGCACACACACCACAGCCTGCCTGAACAGTTCAGTGTCAGGAGGTGGTCAGCCTCGGGCCACCTTGAAATCTTCCCAAGATCCAGGAAGGGCTGTATGTTGGGATCAGAGGATTCCAGCATAAGGACATGAGCGAAGCCCACCCCTCCCCAATGCTTCCTCTGTCTGCCCAGGGACCTGCACCCAGGGCCACTGAACAGCACCCGGAGACCGGGACCTGCTCCATTACATCCCTGACCCCGCTGTCCCTCAGTGGACACAAAACAGAACAGACTTTGTGCCTTGAGTTTGTAAACCGTATTTTGAGTCTAGGGTGGGTAATGCTCCTTAGTTCCTTTGAAATTCCCCCCTCCCCCAAACCTCCTCCTCTAAGGAAAGCAGTACAACTACTGAGCTGGAGTCCAGGAAATGGATAGCTGGAGCAGCAATGAGAGGGAGCCAGAGCATAGAACTCAAAAGCTTTATTCATCTGCTGGAGCTGGAGCAATGCAAACTGCTGGAAACTCTCACTTCAGTATGCTGTCATCCCGGGCTGAAAAGTTAGAGAAAATAACGTGCTGCAATGTAGAAGGCTCTCAGGCCACCTACAAGGACCACTTCAGTGTTTCCGTTTTAAACATATCAGAACCTGCTTGCAACTTGCAAGAGAACCCTGACACAGGCAACCCGAAACTCCAGGGGACTGGGGAAAGGATCGGCCCAGAAGCTGGTGACAGCCCTCAGGGTGGTGCAGGCACCGCTCGATGCCAGGATGCCAGCCTGGACATGGGCTCCCCTAAATACAAACTGCAATGCACCCCATACCAAGGCCGCACCCAGGAGGGCAGCAATGTGAACGAGACAAGGTTCCCTCCTTCATTTAGCAGCAGCCCTTGGTTCTTGGGCACCTGGGCGCAGGCTGCTCCGCAGCTGCACCACGCTCAGTACCTTCGGCCAGCTCCCTCTCGATCCGTTTCAGCTCATCCTGCCTCTTCTTCTCCTCTGCGGCTACCCTCCTCTCTTCCTCTGCCCGAGGCTTCAGGTAACCTGGAGGCGGGTGGCAATGAATTCCCTCCCTGAAGATGCTGAGTGAAAGGGGCCTATCTCCTGATGGCTGTGACCACACGCCCTGGCCCTGTCCCCTGGGCGAGGCCCAGACCCGCCCGGCCCGCTCACTCACTGTAGCGCTTGGCTCCGTAGGCGATGCCGACAACCAGGGCGGAGTAGCGGCCGAGCTGTGGGACAGGGAGTCAGTACCGGGCGGGAGTGTCAGGGACCAAGGGGCAACGCGAGCCCGGGCGAGGGCGAGGGCGTGGGGCGGGGAGTCGCGGGGGCCGCGGAAAAGGGGTGGCGGGGTCGAGGACGTGGGCGGGCCGTGGAGAAGGGCACGCAGGGGACTGGAGCACCGCGCGGCACCAGGGACAATGAGTTCACCTTGATGAGTGGAGAGACCTGCACTGGCGGCACCATCTTGTCCCTGACCTTCGAGCCGGAAGCACAACTGAGGTGGAGGAGGACGCAGGGAGGCTGGGTTTTGCGAACGCGCGTGCGCCGTAGCGGAGCGCGGAGCAGGCGACTCCCCCTGGCGTCCACAGTGAGTGCAGCGCCCGGTTCGACGATGACGTTAGGATGCGCCCACGTGCGGTAGCCTTGCTTGGATCGAGCCTTGGGGAGGGGTAAGAACCGCCTTGACCGGAGTCAAGCGCAATCCGAGCGGGGTCTCTCAGGGCGCTCGGTACAGAACTTTGAGGTTCCAGTCTGCACAGAGAGCGCCACACAGTGATTTTTAAAAGATATAAATTTGTTATTACAGTACAGCACTAGGTGTGGCGGCACCCCTCTACAATCCCAGCGCTCCGGAGGCTGAGGCAGGATTGCCGTAAGCTCAAAACCAGTGTGGGCTTCACAGTGAATCACCGAGCCTGAGGCCATAGCGGACCGCACGGTGAGACCCTATCTCAAAAGAAAAAGAGCAACACCTATGTGCATGATCAAATAATGTATTACCATAGGTGGGGCGGAGGACCGCACCGAAGATGAAAGGGAGTCCTCGAGCAGGGGAGACAACTGTCATGCCACACCCAGTTTCTCAGTTCCTAAAGTTCTGTGTTCAGACAAAGCCACTGGGTGCTAACAAGCCTGCATGGCGCGAAGGTTTCTTCCCAGGCTTGGCTAGGTCTGACAATGACCAGTCCTTCGGTTGTTATCTCTATACATTTCTCCTTCAGGGCCACTTAGCTGATGTTGATCCAGTAGGAAATCGGGTCATGTGACAAGGGTGCATGAAAAGAACAAAGGCAACGGGTCCAGGTGTTCTGGTCACCCACCTGAGCAACTGAAGCCCATCTGGACTTACTGGACCAGGTGGTACTAATTACAGTATAATTTCATGTTACTGTTTATTCCTTGGGGTGGCTTGTAGGCCTGGCCATTGCGTTTTTATCTTGAGGCCCAGCCTTCTCCAGATGTGTTTCCAACCACAGTTCTGATATATTTGGTTGTGTTCTTTTTGTTTGTTTTTATGCAGGGTGTTGGGGGACTTCAAGTGTGCAACACTGTACTCAACTTGATGTCTTTTTTGGGCTGACTTCTTTGAGCGCCCAGTCCCTCTCTAACTATATATTAATTTCTGCATAACTTAGCTGCCTATAATAAGATGACCTCAGGTGACCATGAGTTTTCCCTTCACTAGACTTAAAACAAGCAATATTCCTCAGCAATTCAACTTCCAGAACCAAAAATAATCTCCACAGGCCAAGGCAGTGGCAGCAGGCTGGAGGTGGAGGTTGCAGAGAAGACACCTGTGTATGACTGACTAGGGAAGACCCCTGGTGCCAGGGAAGAAACCTGCCTCTGGTCAGGCTCTCAGGCGTAGAGGGAGGGTCCCACTGGGGACCTTCACACCTGTCAGGGTCAGATACATGTGCAATCGCAATACTCCCAGCTCTACTGCTATCTGTAGTACTGAGCTCAGAACCCTCCCCGGGGCTCTGTGACCTTCTCACTTTTGGGGCTCCTCACCCTGCAGGGTCACATCCCAGTCCTGTACAGGGCTCTGGAATGCCTGGCTCTTCCCTCTAGCTTAGCCCCCACACCAGGTCACTGTTGTACATTATCAGTAGCCGCTGAGAGAAACTAGAAAACTGGATTAATATAGCTTCAAAGGTCTCCCTGAGCTTAGCCTCACTCTAAGTGAGCCCCTGAGCCATGGAAACTTCTCCCATTTATTGAGGGCTCCACACAGGCTGAAGAATGTGCACAGCTAACTTAGTGCAAGCGCGCTGCTATTTGCATCCCCTTCCCACATTCACCAAACTCTAAGTTTACATATGACTGCTTGGTGACAGGGCACCACCTCCAGGAATCTGTTTTCTTGTCTCCAACTTGCCAAAATTACAAGGGGCCAGTTTTCGTAAGCTCTGTTCTTTATTCCTTGCTCCCTAGGGACAGTAAGTTTTTGACTCAGATCACTGCACATCACATGCTCCCATGTAGTCCCCAGGTGATTTCCCTGGGTCCTTCCGGCTTAGGGGGTCTTGGGCAGCAGCACCTGGAAGGGAGCTTCCATGACAGGCTGTGTCCTTGGGTTACAGGGCCTCTGCCACGGTGAACGCTGTCTAGCCATGTACTGAGGTTCCGAGATATGAGAGGGAGGAGGACCCACCAGGATGGGCACATACTCCACCCTCACACGTGGAGGCCCTGCTGCCCCTGCCACGGCGAAGCCCTTCAAAGCCTATTCTCCAGACCTAAAGCTTCAGGACCCAGCCTACTCACCTTCTCACCTACCCCGCCTCCAACTCCCTGGACCAGGGAACCTGACCTTCAGCACCAACAACAGGATCTTTTCCCCATTGGACCAGACAATATGGAAAGGCCTGGGGGGCCAGGCCAACATGTCCCCTCCCAGATCCTCAGGGTAGCCCAACCATCTCCAAGGAAACACACCCCAGAAACATCATCCCCCTGGACCAGCCAAGAAGCCGTTGCTGCCACATGGCCAGGGCCAGGAGCTCTGCTGGTTCTGAATGGGAACCCTGACAACGAGTGCTGGCTAAACGCTGGGGTCACTCTGTATCTCTGTAGCTTCCTCTGGGGCATATAGTTCTGCCACCCAGGGGGGTCTGGGTGCCAGATTGACTTTCAGACCATAGGCCCTGGCCAGGGCCTAGCAGGTGACTGCAGCATACAGGCCTAGAAAGGCTGGAGGCAGGGGCTGAGTCACTGCTAAGCTGCCCATGTTCACCCTGTTGTCTAGTCCCCTGGGTGGCCCTGAACCTTTCAAGGAGTGGTAGCTGAAGCCTGTGCTGTTCTGGGGGACCAGGCAGGAACTTAAGACATGTGGGATGGGGCTTGGGCAGGAAGTCTCAGTCGTGGTGGAAGGGCAGGCTGTTAGTGTATGAGTTTGTGCAAGTGTGTCTGTGTATATGCATGTGAACATGCACCCAAGTGCATGAGTTTGGGTGAGAAGCACAGGCACCAGGGATGCCCTATCGACAGTCCGGGGAAAGACGAAGGAAGATCTGGGCCTTCAAGAAACCCTGAAGCCCAAAACAAGCCCATCGTGATATCCCTTTTCTCTGGAGCCCTCCAGGGCTGCAAGATGGTCCTAAGCTCTGTGCTCTGCCAGGGATTCAGGGATCACTGTGCTCTCCCTGCACCTGTGGGTGGGGACAGCACACCTCCTGGGCCCCTCCAGCACCAAGTGGGGTCCCCTCACTGAGTTAAGGTTCCCAAATCACAGAGTGCCACTGAGTCCTCCAGCAGGACCTGGGGACCCACAGCCTCAGCACTCCTGCCTAAGGCCAGCAGAAAGACCGACAAGAAGGAAGGTGTGGTGCCTTATGCATCCAGCAAGCTTCTTCCAAGTCTTCTCCCACTTTGCAGACCCAGATCCAGGAATTCAAGGTCAGTTCCTCTCCCACAAGGAGCCCCCGACCCAGCATGGACCCATAGCTGCCTGTTTCTTGGTGAGGAGGCAGAGGCAGAGCCAGTCAGCCATGACCTCATAGGCCTGCGTTGGTTTCTAGACATTGACACTCATGGATCAGAACCAAGATGGCTTCATCAACAAGGAGAACCTGGAGAGCACCTACACCTCCCTCAGTGGTGTGGGCAGGAGGCACAGTGGATGCCTTGCTCTTGTTCCTCTGCTAAGCAAGGGCCCTGGCCCTGATGGCTATGGCCATGAGGTATCTTACCTCCTCCAGGAAGGGGAACTGGTTCAGAGCTGGTGGAACATCAAGGGGGACAGGACCAGTGGACCAGCCCAAGCATGAGTGCCTGGGATAGGCTTATGGAGCTGGGTTTGGGGGCTTGTCACTCTCAAAATCCAGCAGTCCCTCCAGCCCTCTCCAGCCAGCCCTGCCTCCCTACTCCTGGTCTGGCCCCAGGAGCTGGAGCAGTCTGGTTTCTCCAGGGTCAGGGACCAAGGTAAATGCCCTCTTTCCTGACTGTTATGGTTTATGTCTAGTTGTCCCCACAAAGCCTCATGCAATCATGGGGCAGGGGCTTCTAGAGTTTGAGACTTGAGTCATGATCCACTGGGATTATGTGTTTTAGTATGGATGGGATTATGGGTCTGAGTCCTTCTGGGATGATAGGTGTGGCCTAAGGTGGATAGGTTGAGGCAGAGAGCCTGAATATAATATAGGGAGACAGAGAGACAGAGAGACAGATGCTCACTGTTGCTCTCTGCTGCCCTGGTTGGTCAGTTGCCTCCGTTGTGGTTGTTGCTGTTCTGCCGCCATGAACTGGATGCTCTCTGCCATTCCACTCAGCCTTGGGCCAGCTGAATATGGACTGAAACCACCAGCAACTGTAAGCTAAATAAACCTTTCCTTCCTTCACTTTGAATGTCGGGTATTTGTCCCAGCAACAAGTAAAAGGTAACTAAGACACTGACCTACCTTATGCCTGATCATGGAGCAGCCACCCCCAGTTTACCCACCCTATGTCTCCCCATCTCGGCCACAGCTGCTGTCCCCAGCTCCATGGGGAAAGGATTCCTCCCTGCCCGTGCCTCACAACCCAGGTCTGATGGCCTCCCCTTTTGTCTTCTAGTACTCAGCACTACTATGTGGTCACCTGGAGAATGACTGGCCAGTCCTATAAGGTCACCTGGCAGTCAACAAAGATAGAGAGCCATGGTAATGTTCCTGCCTAGCTGTACTGCATCCCACCCAATGGGGAAAACCAATGTGAAGGATGACACACTGAATGCCAGGCTCAAGGAGACTTCAGGGCCCATCAACTTGACCACATTCCTAAGCCTGTTTGGAGAGAAGCTGGCCAGTGAGACCCTTGTGTTCATTTGTTAGCACCTAACACCTAGAAACCCAGATATTTTACCAAAAAATCTCTACTTCCCAGTTTCTAAAAAGCCTGGGACCAATCCTGACAAGGCTTGAGCTCCAACACTCACGTCCCAGATGCCAGCTGTCAGCAGACTCTGTCCTACACTCAGAACCCCAGCTGTCGGCCCAGGCCGAAATGACAGGGCATCGAGGGTAGGAGCCTGGAGCCCTGGGCAGGCGGCACCCTGAGGCTTCTGTGTAGTGGGCAGTGTCACCAAGAAGACTACCCTGAATGCCTTCAAGATACTGAACACGGACAGCCAAGGCTGCATTCACAAGCAGCAGTGAGTGCTGGCTTCCTCATAGGCCCCATCCCAGGGCGTGTCGAGTATGCTGCCCAGACAGGGCCCGGACCAGGCCCACTCCCATTCTGCAGGGGCCATTTAGAGACCCAAGATCCCAGTCCTTGGGTAACTCAATGGGAGCCTGCTTGGCGTCCTGATGCCCAGCTTCTGGCCAGCCTTCAGCAGGTGTGGGCTGGGTCCCCTTGGGCCAGGTGAAGGAGAATATTCCAGCAGCCTCTGACCCCATTAGCTGCTCCTAAGGCTCAAATGTCCATGGGTTCTGATGATCACTGGATGCCCAGTACTGCAGTGGAGGTGGCTTCAGAGTGGGCAGGCTTCACCCCGTGTGTCCCATCCCACAGGGTGACTGGGAGACCCTCAGCAGCCTCCTTGCCCTTCCCTCCTCAGCATCAAATGGCTGCTTCTATCCCAAGCTGACAAGATGACAGCCAGCAAGGTGCCAGCACATCACCTCCAGCCTCTGCAGACCAAGCACAGTAGGGGGGGCACCCCTGTGTCAGAAGGTGCTGTAGGGCTGCTATGGACAGAACAGGGGGCACTTAGACTTGGGGGCCCTCCAGGAGGGAAAGAGCTAACTGGGGAGCACTTATACCAGAGCTAGGGGCCATTTAGTCCACTGTGGGCTATCTTATACGACAGGTTGGACTCACAGCAGGACCATCTCAAATCTGTACCCCCAAACCAGTGCCACCTGGGTGGGACCCCTGGATCCCCATGGTGCCTGAAGGCCAGGGACTGGACTTTGGCACTGTAGTGATAAAAAATTAGCGTCTCGAGAAGTGGAGAGCAATAAACAAAGCCCAGGGACAGCTGTGGTCTGTTACTGGGAATTCCTGGAAGCTGGGTTTCAAGGAGGCACAGAACAGCTTATCCTGATGGCTCCTTGTTTGTTGTCTCCTCCCCTGCTTGGAATGTTTTTAATTAGCATTTGTGTGAACCTAGTGATAGGGAAAAGGTGGAAGTCAATAGAGAACACGGTCCTCACGTGACCACGTTCACTAGCCCAAAATAAAGCTGAGATGCTTGGGGGTTCTGGACTCACTTTTTTTGCGGGACCGGGTTTCAAACTCACGACCTTGCACTTGCCAGTCAGGCACTTATGCCACGGAGCTATCTCCTCTGGGCTCACGTTGAGACAGATCTCAGTGAGACCTCTGCAAAATTCATCGGGCCTTCTCATCGTTTTTTTCGGCACTGATTCATAACATACAACAGGCACTCTTGACTAGAGACAGTAGCCTGTCTGGGGCCCTGGGTCTATGGGCCCTACCCAATCACCTGCTCTGCCCCACCCTGCTCTACCCCCACACCCCTATCCCACCCCTCTACCCTACCCTATGCTGTGGCAGGGTCCCGCACACCCATCAACCCCAGCCAGGCCCCACCCCCCAAACTCCAGTGAGCTGCTATAACAAGTGTCTGTATTTGGACTGAGAAGCTTGACCAACCCACCACCTGCCCGTTTCAGGTGAACCAGTTGCTGGAGTTCAGCAGTCCAGGACTACAAGACCCTGAGCTTTGTGCCCACCCCTGGGGAGGCGTGAGCCCATCAGGCCTGCTGGCTCAATAAATGTGGATCCACTACCCGCCTGCACACGTCCATTTAGCCACTGGGGCCTGGGCACCCACAAGGAGTGAGTGGGTTAGGGGAGCTGGGCTCCTGCTGGGTGGCCCCTCACCTGTCCACATCACTTGCCCACCTCTCCCACCTACCAAGACCCTGGCCCTCTGCAGGTGCCGCTGCACTGCTCTCCTGCACCAACCCTGGGTCAGGCCCGATTAGGATCCATGCAGCAGGATCTGTGGGCCACAGCCACAGTCCACTTAGGGCATCCTGCCTCACCTACAGTGCGAGCCAGTCCCTCCCATCAGTTCTCAAGCTGTACACCAAGGTGGCCAGGGCTGCCTCACCCTCCTCCCTTCATGCAAGTCCCTGATCACGGTCCCTGAGAATCCGGGGATCCTCCAGTGGAGAGGGCGAGGCAGAAGCTTCCTGGGGAGCCTCAGAGGGTGGCTTTGGGGTGGGGCTTGGCATCCTGTGTGGAGGGAGCCCTCCAGACTCAGCCTGTAGACGCCGATATGGAGTATGGAAGAACAGCACCAAGACACAGGTGAAGAGGGTGCACAGGCCAGCCAGCAGCAGCAGTGACACTGGGGACACAAGCACAGTTCTGTCCTCAGCAGTCACAGGCCCCTGACATAGCCCAGCCTGGGTGGCCTCTATGACAGAGCCTCCAGCAGTTCTAAGCCAGCTACATCCTCCAACGATGGTAACCACAGGGCCAACCCAACAGCTGGGCTGTGTATAGTCCCAGAACCCCAGGTGTGGGTGTACAGCCCCCACCTGGGCCTCTGCTCATTCCCCAACTGTCCTCTCTCTGTCCCTGTCTTTATCTCTTCTCCTGTCTCTATCTCCCTTCCTCCTTCTCCTGCTCAGATCTCTCTCCTCATATTTGTCTGTTTCTCTCTCCCTGGTATTAAAACAGCTCACTTAAGGGGTACTGGAGTCTGCGTTTTCATGCAGATCTCTAGTTTGCACACAACCAGCTGAGTCCAGAGGTCTTTGAGCCCACCAGGCACCCACCCACCAAGGACAGTGAAAGGCACCAAAAGATAGGCCAAGAGGGCTAGGGCATGGGGGCCTTCCCCGGCTAAGCCAGGCCAGTCCTCTTTGGCTCTTTCCCTTGGCCCTCTGGGGTCCTGGGCCATGGATGGACACTTACCTGTCCAGTCTAGTGAGTCTTCACCATTCTGGCAGATGGAGAATGATGGATCTGTGCGCCGCACAGTCAGTGCTGTCAGCAGTACCATGATAAGCACACCCTCAGCCTGCCTGGATATATGTGGCTCTCAGTCCAGGAGCTAACACCACCCAAGCTCCAGAGCAGGATACTGTGTGCAGGATGGGTGCAGGGCATGGGAGGGGCACTCACCCCAACACGAAGACCAAGCCTGTAGCAGCTCCCTCACCCACAGGGAAGGAACACTCAACAGCCAGCTCCATAGCCACGGGTGCCACTGCAAAGCCAAAGAGCCCTAGTAGGGAGCAGATGGCAGCTAGCGCAATGGCCTGTCCTTGCAGCTGGGCCACCTGGCAGGGAGAGGCAGGGTAGACATGAGTCAGATAGAGCCCCTACAGGCAGAGGCCAGGCCACCCCACTTCCTAGCACCCCTCTAACTCCACCCTGCAAAGTATTCTTAGTTCTGGGAATTCTCACCAAGGAAAAGGCCAGGCAGGCCAAGGAGGCCAAGCAGAGCCCTATCTTGGTGGCCTCAGTGAAATGCTTGGTCCGGTCCACATACAGGCCAAGAATCAGTGCTCCCAGGATACCAAACACAATGAAGAGAGCCCCACAAAGGCCTGAAAACTCCTGAAGGAGGGAAAACAGGTTGCATACATGTTGAGGTAGGCTTGTTGGTGCAGGCCAAAGGCCTGGAAGCCTGGTACCTACTGATGGAAGGGCTGGACCCTAGAACCAATGTGCCCCAAACCACACTCAGAGAGACAGAGAGAAGAGGGCAGAGCTATGGAGGCCATGACCCAAGCCCATGTGAGTGACCACCTCCTCCACGGTCTCCATGAGGCATGAACACTGAACTGGGGTGTGGGGTAACTCCAGCAAAGACAGTCTCCCAGATAGGGCTGGTACTCACGCTCGAGTAGCCACTGGCACAAAGGATCTGCTCCAGGAGGGCTGAGAAGCTGGAGAAGACCCCAATGCCACCCCCAAAGCACACAGCCAGGATAACGTAGGCCTTGTTCCGCAGGAGCTGAAAGAAAGACACCACTCCGCCCAGGATCCAGGGTTTCTAACCAGAGTTCTTCCCGACCCAACCTGGGCCAAGCACCTACCAGCCAGAGTCCAGGGAGGAACTTCTCTGAGGTGGAGCTGGCTGCCCCAGTGGAGGGTGGAGTGGGAGGCACACTCTCCCAGATGCAGGTGCTAGCTAGCAGGCAGGCAAGGCCGGCAGGCACAATGTAGACACCAAGCTGGGGAGAAGGGCTGAAGTCACAGAGGCCACGAAGACAAACGTGCCTGTGTGCCTTACCCCTGCTCTGCCCTCCATGACAGCATCTGCTCCATGGGCCCCAGAGCCTATGGTAAACAGTGCTACACGTCACCTGCACCAGAGGGCTGCATACGGGGTCCCGGCTTTTAGCCCAACTCACGCAAATGATGGCCCCCTGAACTCCTACATAAGTAGGTCATGTTAATAAACCCAGCTATGTCATACAGGTGTACACTCACACATGCGCACATACCATAACCTGCATGTACACCGTGCATACAGTGCGTGTACAAGCCACATATATGCACATGCATATACACATAGCACACATGTCCCCACACCACATGCACAAGGGCAGGTACCCACAGCAGGGGTACCACACACGTACACCTCATGATCTCCCTCACCATCAAGGGAATGTCCTCTCCTTTCTTCACCAGGGCAGGTGACAGCAGGTTGGCCACAAGGATGCCCAGGGGGTTTGCTGGATGGACAGAGGCAAAGAAATCCATCAGTATAACTGTGACCAGCATTCATCTCCAGCCCCCAGGGAAACCTTGGCTCTGGTGCCTTGGCCTTGGCCATGAGACTCCAGGCAGAGGTCCCAAGCTGAGCTCAGGCTGACAGAGGCCTCCCCTCAAGACTCACACATGGTGGCAATCACGTTAGCTGTGGCTCTCTGGTGCTCTGGGAACCACAAGGCAGCTAGTTTGGCCGGAGAGAAGATGACCAGGGTCTGAGCCAGGGCACAGAGGCTCTGGCCAGTCATGAAGAAGGCAAATGGTCTGGGGATCCTGACAGCCACGCAGGGCAGAGCACGAAGTGCACTCCCTAAGAAGTTCAGCCATGCCCCCAGGATGGTCTGCAGAGATAGTCCAAAGGCTGGTGCCCATGCCAGCCCACAAGGGACACCAGCTTCCAGCCTCCCCATTGCCCACCAGCTCCACTGGGGGTCCAGCCAATGGGACTGGTAGACCCTGGTCTTCGCAGGAGGCCATGGCTCCCATACCCAAATGCAGGGGTCCGCCAGCCCCATAGCAGGCCAGGAGTATGGTCTGACTCACTGCTGCCTGGAGCCCCACAGAGTCCAAGACCCAGATAGCCGCTATGCCGCCAGGGATTGCCACCACGAAGTAGATGAGTGACAGCCAGTTGACCTGCTCCATGGACAGGAGGAAGTGCTGGGCGATGGCATCTGCCACAGGTGCAAAGCTGAGCCACAGCTGTGAAAACAGCTGGAGTCAGCCCAGGCCAAAGATGCCACCACCAGCTCTACTCTGCCCTGCTGCCAGACTGAGTCAGCCTGAGGGGACAGTGTGGGCAGTCCTGTAAGGGGACTCCTTCCCCCAGATCAAGAATGGAGGACCAGCCTGGGGGCAGAAACAGAGGCTGCTGACCCCACCAGGCCTGGACCTGATCCTTCAAGAAGAGCCTGAGCTGTCTGCAGGGCATCCACCATATGGGAGGACAAGGGCAGGAGGTGTGGGAGTCCTTGATGTGAGGCTGTTGGTAGCACTATCTAAAGGGCCGAGGAGGGGTCTAGCAGGGCAAGGACAGAGCCAAAGAGAAGGAGAGATCAGAGCTGAGATGCTGGGGGTCAGGGACACCTTTGCCTGTCTGTGAACTGGTGATGAATAGCTGGGCAGTGAGCTGGCAGCACCCTGAGGAGACCTGTTGGGCAGGGACAGCTTCCTGGAATGGGGATAGTCTCCATCTTGAGACTGGAGCTAGCACCAGGTGTGCATGGCAAGTGGCAAAGGGTGGGGGAGACCAAGAGGAGGAGCCACCTGGCATTGAGGGGAACACTGAGGTCATATAGGATGAGATGTCTCAAAAGTGCATCAGGAGAATCACTTCCTCATTTAAACTGCTCCAGTCATGCCTCAGAGGCAAGATCAGAGCCTCACATGGCAGGAGGCTTGCGTAGCACTGCATTCTCTTCCTTTCCTCTCAGACTTCTCTTGGCCCAGGCAGCGCCTGGCAGCCCAGTGCAACAGACAGGAGGCATGGTATGCACACACTGCCCATTTCCCCAGGCAAACCAGGCCAGCCCTCATCAGCCTCCCAGCTCTTTGTCCCTCCTGAGCCTCAGCACAAGGATGGGCAAGGCAGAGGTATGGCTAAAAGTTGCAAGCAACAAAGGTGTAGAAGACAATTATACCTCCTACAAGCAACCAACCTTGTTCAGCGCACCCCCTTTGAGAATCCTGGGTGTCTCCAAACCTCATCCCAGTCATCCTCTCAGAGCCTGGCGTCCCTAGTCCCCACTACAAGTGAGGAAATGGGGCTCTGGAAATCCACTGCTTACAGCAAGGACCCAAGCTGGGATCACAGCTAGACCTCTGTGGGCTCCATAATGATAGCAGGACCCCACCCAAATTCCTAGGAACTTCCTGCAGGCCAGGGAAACTCAGCCTCACGTACACCCCCAGACTTTTCACACAGGGCCCAGACCCAGCCAAGTCCTGGCTCATCCCAGCCAGCAGCAAGTGGCACAGAAATTCCCAGAGTTGCTGCAGCAGCAGACCCCAAGGCCAGCTCAAGGTTGAGTCCCTAGACCCAAGCAGCCTGCAGGAAGTAGAACAGAGCCTGGATGTCCACAAGTCTTCACACATGAGCCAAGCCTGGACTCCAGCCCCCAGCGACCTCAGCTTCCCGACCAAAGTCACATGTCCCCCACCTGTGCCTGAGGACACACCTTCCTCATCCCCTGCAGGTTTCCGCACTCTGGTGAAGAGATGGGGATGCGTAGGTGACCACAGGTTGGAAGCCCCCATCGCAGCGATCCCTGCAATTACCCTGAATCTGGGGATGACTGGGAAGGGTGCCCCCTGCCAGGTGTGCTCAGGTGCCTTGGTCCTTCTCCAAGGGCAAGAAAGTATGGCCTGGCGCTGGGGCCAGGGAATGGATCTGACAGGCTGAGGGAATAAGGATGCCAGGCCAGGCCAGGCCAGGCCCTTCCCTTCCCCCACGGGGCGGTACCATGGCATTGGAGCAGCTCAGCAGGCTGACGGCCAGCAGGAAGAGCCAGCGCCGCCCATAGGTGCGAGGGCTCCCCAGCCCGCCTACGGCGTTCCCTTCTGTCATCGGCCCGTCCCCGGGATCCACTGCGGTCCTCTGCCCGTCTCCTGGCGTCCCTGGAGCATCCTCAATGTGCCCTGCCGAGCTCCGCAGAGCTCTGCCGTCTCGCGCAGTCTCCACGCTGTTCCCAAGGTCCCCTGCTGTCTCTGTCCTGGCCCTCTCCGGCGTCAGCCCATCCTCGGCGTCCCACTCCGTCCTCGGCCAGCACCCGCAGTCCCGCGCCATCTCACACCCCCGTCCCGGACCAGAAGCCCAAGCTTTCTGATCCGGGGGCTGACTGGTCTGGTCTTTCGCGCCCAGGCGGAGGGCTGGACAAGGAAGATCGGGTCCGCCCCGCCCCAAGCAGGGGCGTGGCGACATGCTGAGTGGGTGGGGTTAGTGGGTGAAGTCCGAGCCTTGGAGCCAAAAGTGTAGGAGGCTGGACTGAAGACCCTGAGTAGACCCAAGGGCAATATCCCTTCCTTCTGGAGATTCGGCTGTTCGTACCCGCGACTTCGCTGCGGGGATGAGTGTGGGACAAAGGGTCTGAAGTCATTCATCCCTAGCAGAGTCTGCATTCTTGAAGGGACTCCAAAGTGCCAAAGTCCCTACAAGTCACAAGGAGAGGCTATCTTGGAAAGCGAAGCTGTAGTCAGTTTGCTGACAGCCAGACTTGCTCTGGGGAGGCAGGAACTAGGTAGCAGTCCTGGGAAGGATTGAGGGTTTGTGGTACGCTCAGCCCAAATGAACAGGCAGCCCCAAGTGCGCGCGAACGCCCTCCCCCGCAACCCCACACCCACACCCACAGGCACAGGACCAGGCTGCCATCTGTTTTCCTCTGAGAAAACCCTGTGTATAGGACTCTCTTCAGTTAGGTGGGCTCTACCACGGTGGGAATGGGAGTTCTTCCAGCTTGAAGGCCTCTTGGCTCCGCATATACCCTGTGGCCTGGTTCTTCATCACTCCTGCTCCTTGTCCCAAGTGTCCTATGATGGGACACTTGTGAGACAAGCAACTATGCAGCCCTAGGCTTTAGCATGTGTCTGTGTTCTTATAGGGCATTGCGTGCCTACAAGATGGAGTTGCGCACCACAGCCTCCTCTCTGAGGACATCTCACCTCCTTCTTCCATGGCCTGCTGCTATCTTTGCACTGAGACTGGGATGTCACCCACCCCACCTGGAAGATGGGAAGGGGCCACACTGGTTTCAGTGTTGAGGGATCTGACATAGGTGAGGCTCTGCCCTTCACTAGCTACAGACCTAGGAGGAATTTGAGCTTCACCACTTGACAGGGTGTAGGTATAGTGTCTGCTGAGCTACTCCCTCCACTTCCAGCTCTGAACAGGAGAGTTCAGCATGGCTGCAGGACACAAGGCCATTCGTAACAATCAGTTGTGTTTCTAGAAATGGCACCAATGTGGAACACGTGGAAGCCACGATTAAAGACAAAATACGTTTATAATTACTTCGAAGAAATTAAATACTTGGACATAAACTTGACATTTGTGAGCTAGTGCTATACTAAAAATGGAAAAAATTAAGGAAGACCTAAAAAAATGGAGAGACATACCATCTTCATGAATGACCAAAACAAACACAGTAAAGTTGTCAGTTCTCCCTAAATCAACTTACAGTTTTGTTTGTTTCTTTTTGTAGTACTAGGGGTTGGACCCAGGGTCTTGACTTGCGAGGCAAGTGCTGTGCAACTAAGCAATATTCCAAGTCCCTCCCCTCTTTTTATTGAAATAGCATCTCACTAGTTCCCCAGGCTAAACTCAAACATGTGATTCTCCTCTCTCAGCCTTCTGAGTACCTAAGTTTAAGGTACGTATGCCTGACTGATCTGTAGGTTTAATGAAATTCTTCTCAAAAGGTCTTTGTACACATAAACTGGGAGAAAATATTTACAAAGCATATATCCAACATGCCCATGATTTCTTCTCAAACCAAGTGCAAAACTGTCTGTCATATGATATAGAAGTTATAGTCTCGGTCATTTATCCCTGAGAAATAAAAATTTATGTTCACATAGAAACCTGTAGCCAGGGCTGGGGAGATAGCTCAGCAGCATAAGCAGCTGCCTTGCAAGTGCAAGGCCCTGAATTTGATCCCTGGTACAAAACAAACAAACAAACAAAAAACTGTAGCCAAACCTGTGGTAACTTAATCTGTGCTAACCAAAGACTGGAACTCTCCAGATGTCCTTTAGTGGGTGAATGATTAAGCAAGCTGCAGTATATCCATACCAGGAAGTATTACTCAATTGGCTGAGTAACACTGGCTGTTAATATTTTCAAACACCCGGATGCATCCTAGGCAATTACATAGGATGAAAAGAAACAGCTTGGCCCAGGCATATTGTGTGGTTTCACTTGCAATGTTTGGATGTGTTTTAAATGTGTCCCTGTCATCCTGGGCCTTATGTCCTGGAAGCTGGGTCCTCACTAAATGGTGATGGTGCTGAGGTGGACAGACCATTTGAGGGTGGGGACTGGAAAGGTCTTTAGGCATTTGGGGCGTTTCCCTTGGAAGAGATCATCATAGTTCTCCAGTTCTCATGGGACTCCAAGTTAGTTCTCAGGAGAGACTGTTACAAAACAAAAGAGAGAGGGAAACCCCTCCCCCTGTTCCCACTTCCTGTCTTCATGTAATCTCTGCTCTCTGCATGCTTGGCCATTGGGGTACCACCCACAATTAAACTGTCTCAGAGCCATGCTGATATGAGCACCAGGCCCCTACATAACCAAAACCATGAGCTGTATCAGTCTTTGTTCTTACAAAGTTACCCAGCCATGGGGACTTCCTTATGGTAGCTGGAAATGGACCAGCACGCCATTTATGTCACCATTTTGGAAAAGCAAACCTTTAAACTGGAGAAGACATCAGTAGTGGTTGCTAGGGTTCAGTATCTGGGCAGGACAAAAGCACCTGTGGTGACGTTTTGCCCATTCACCATGGACATGAACACACAGCTACAAGCGTAAGGCTAAGGGCAGCTGTGCACACTGAGTCTGAGGTAAATAGGATGAACAGGCAGATTGCACCAATGTCATGTCATGCTGTGGAGTCTGTAAGATGCCACCCTGTAGACTGGCAGACGGAACAGCACCTCACTGTGATGTTTCTCACATCTTCATGTGAATCTACATTATCTCAAAGTAAGAAGTATAATGATAAAAAAAAAAAAAAAAAAAACAAACACAATGGGAGTTCCCCTCATTCAGTGTGGCAGTTTTGTTTAAATCTCAAGAAGCATCTTCAATACAAGTCTGAGTGGTTAGAGTTTTGAATCCAGGCCTAGGGACACGGGCAGGCGCACATACCACCCACAGCCCCAGCTTGGCATACCTTTGGACAGGCCAGTCCCCAGGTATCCTTTGTGGACCACACAAGCCATCTGGCATCTCTTGGAACATGATCTTAAGAGGCTTGGTTATGTCTGGCCCCCTTATGGCTAAACCTGTGTTTTAATGTCTTCATCGCCTTTTTTTAAAATTAAATATGTTCTGTCAACACAAATTAACATATTCTTTTCAAAGCCAGGGAGTTGAGGGTGGAGGGCAAGCCTATGCTGGAAGGTGCTGGGGATGGTGAACTCCTGTGAGGTGACAGTCAGGGGCCCATCCTGTTTATTTGCTTGGCTTTTATCTGCTCCCCCCAAACAATGCCAAGGCAGGGCAGGAGACCAATCACCTGGAATGCTTGGATCAGGACTGGCTGGCGCAAGATCCAGGGTAAAAACATAGGGGTGGGTGGAAGCCTTTTGCCTCAGGCCATTCCATGCCAGGCCTGTCAGGCAGGTTCCTCTTGTGACCATACTACCTACATGCTCCTGTTGACCATGGTGGGCTGTATAGCTCCAGTGGCATGGCACACTTCCTCCCCATGTTGTGGGATGACATGTCCCTCTTCCTCTGGATTAGCTGCTAGAAACCCAGCACAACACCTCACAGCACAAGCAAGACCAAGTCAGCACAGCAAAACTCAGACTCCAAAAATAGCAGGTGGCTCTATTCTCAAGAATACGGCAGGGATCAAGTCAGGGGAGACCACTCACAAACCTGTGGCTACATTTCCTTTCTTTCTTACTAGAATCGAACTCAGGACCTCTCGCTTGCCAGGCATGCACCGTACCGCTGAGCTATATCCTGTGGCTATATTTTGATTTGTCAAGGGAGGTGAACACTATCATCCATGGTCCAGTAGCCGAAGCAGAGTGGGCCTGGTGTCTTCCTTATCTCCTCCTGTCCAGCACAGGGGCCCATGTGAACCTCAAAGTTGAGGCAGCAAGTGTCTGTAGCTAGCTTGCTGTTCCACCAAGGACTCCATGGGTCCTCCTGCTCCCGCCCTCAAGCCTGGTCACCTCAGAAGGGGGCTGAAGGCACTAGCTTTGTCATTTCTGTCTGTGGTGTGCAGGCCAGTTGTGTGTGTGTGTATCTGTGGTATGAGGTAGGATCATGTGTATGTCTAATTTTTGTGTAAAGTCTGACACTCTTCTGTGTTGCATATGTGTCTGGAATGAGATTGTTATCTCGTGTATGTTCTTGCATTATGGTAGGCTATGGGTTTTGGTGTGTGGCCTAAGATGATGTTTAACATTTTGGATATGTGCTCTATGGTGGGAGCTAGGTCTCTTGTGTGCATATGTGGTATGCAATGTTTATCTGTTTGGGGGAGGCACAAAATAGGCATCTAGTTTTTTTGTGACTAGGCAGGTTTCTATTGCATGGACGTGTGTGTGTGTGTGTGTGTGTGGTGTTAAGTGGAGTCAGAGCTGGGAAGGCCTGGGAGTCTGTTCTCCCATGACTGTACTGACCTACAACCGGTTTGCACATGTACACAAACAGGAGACACAAGACTTCTGGCCAGAGATAAAGCAGCAGCCAGCCTAACGCTGCCCTCAGCCATCCCACAGATGCAGGCAGTCCTGATGCATGCCAGGTGTGCATGAGGATCTCTGTTTATTGCCAGATGTTTTATTTTCTGGGTAGACCACATTTTATTTATTTATCAGTTGTAGACAGTTGGGTGCTTCCGCACTGGGACTACTGAGTACTATTATTCTGACTTACTACATACCTGGTTCTGCATAGACATCTGTTTCCATTTCTCCTGCTCTATGCCTAGGAGCTGGATTGTGGACTTACCTGTTAACTTCACATTTAACTATTAGAGGAACTGAAAATTGTCCAAACTGGCGTATCATTCTATATTCCCACAACATCTCGTGAGAGTCCCAGTTTCTCTGCATTCTCACCCAAACTCATTCTTGCCTCTTTTTAATTAAGGCATCCTTAGCCAGGAATGGTGGCACGTACCTGTAATCCCAGCACTCTGGGAGGTTGAGGCAGGATAGCAAGTTTGAGCCAGATGTGGCAGTTTAGAGACTTATCAAGAGCCTGTTTCAAAATTTTTGAAAAAGACTCAGTTGTAGCTCAATGTAAAGGCCCTAGGTTCACTCCCCAGTGCCTAAAAAAGAAATGGGAAAGAAAAGGAAAAACAGGGCTGGTCAAATAGCTCAGCGGATTAAAGCGCCTGCAAGCAGTCACAGGGGTGGGGGTGTGGATTCAAGTCAGGACTTTCTTTAGAAGAGGATCTGAAATGACAAAGGGGAAAGGAGGCAAGAGGGGAAGGAAGACATCAAGGAGATAGTTCAGTGGAATAAGTGCTGGCCTGGCAAACTCAGAGTCCTGAGTTCAATCCCTGGTACTGAAAAAAAAAAAAAAAAGAGGGGAAGGCAGCACAGATGGGTGGCTGCTCCTGCAGGAAGTTTTGATGCTATTTCCCCTCTGCCTGCCACAGCAGGTATGGCAAGAGGAAGTCAGGCAGTTCCTGGCTCCCAGGGATGCCAGGGCAGGTGGTGTGTCAATCTTCTACACACTGGATCTAGGCTGGGTTTCTGGCAAGACTTCCCTGAGGATGCTGGTGATATTTGCTTCCATAAAAGGCACATGGAGCCAACTATGTTTCTCTGGTGATGCTAGTGTTACTGATGAGGGCCACCTACATCCATTACTTCATGTGGTTATTTTTTTTTTTTAATGGCCAGCTCAGCCTGCCCTGGGGGTGGGGCTGGCACAGCATGTGGTGCTGGGGATCCAACTGTAGTCCCTGTGGTTGCCTAAGCTTGCCTAAGCAGGCACTTTAGACAGCTGAGCTATCTTGCTGCCCCCCCCCCCCCACTAGGTTTTTAACTGTATTGCACATTTGTATTTGCCCTGTGGACGTGTTTTGTTCGATGGCTACGCCTATCATTGTGACAGGCTGGGCCTGTCTTATTGGTGAGCCTTCGCAGGGTAATCTATCTTTTGACCTGATCCTCCCAGGTCCAGAGGACAGCACAGGGTGGATAGCAGCCAACACCATATTACCCTGGCCCCCTTGTTTCTAGGATATGTGGGTAACTGGTCTCACCCTATGAATAATGCTCCTCTTCCTGACCAGGGGAATTATTTCCTACTTCCCTATACATGCTTCATGTCTGTGTATCAGCACACCCCCTGTATGGTTCTAGACAGAGCTAAGTTACCCGAGAATACTTCAATCCCTTCCAGCCTTCCTGACTGTATCAGGTTGGACAGAGCAGTCTGGTCTACCATCCACTACTGGAAGCTTGCTGGCTGCCCGTGGGCCTCGAGGGCTTTCTGGGTCAGGGGGCACACAAGAGCCCCCACTTTAGCTCTTCCACATTGTTTAGTTATTTATTTTTTCTTTTTGAGACAGGGTCTCACTACACAGTTCAGGCTGGCCTTGAGCTCACTTTTGTAGCCCAGATTGGTCTCAAACTCTCATCAATCCTCCTGCCTCAGCCTTCCAAGTGCTGGGATTATAGGCGTGTGCCATAGCACCCAGCTTTTGATATTTATTTTTATCAGCTCTCCCAAATTGTGTGTGCCCCCATGTGACTGTTCTTTCCCAGTCCAGGCAGTTTCCATGCATGTTTAGCCATGCTCTGCTGAGGGGTTTGGACCTTCTGTGGGTGTCTGGAGCTTTCATCTAAGTGGCCTATCCTCTCCAGTTCCTTGCCTATGGCTCCAGTTATGTGTCCCTAGTGACCTGCCAGGTCCCTCCCTCAGGAATCAAGGCCTTCATTGCCTGATGTCCAATCTGAAATCACGATTTGTTTGTTTGTTGTAGACAAGGCTGACCTTGAACTCACTGTGTAGCCCAGGCTGGCCTTGAACCTGAAACAATCCTCCTATCTCAGCCTCCAGAGTGCTGGGATTACAGGCACATGCAACCACACCTGGTGATTTGATCTGTTTCTTCCAGTGTCTCAGTTGCTTGGGAGAGGGTGTAATACTCAACTTTCTTGTCACTAGGACAAAATACCTGACATGCACAATTTAAAGGGAAGGGCCCCAGTCCACAGTTTTTGATTCCAAGGTAGAAACTGCATGGGAAGGAGATGTTCAACCCTCATAGCCAGGAAAAAGGGGATGGGGAGAGGGGGAGGGCGGGCTAGGGAGATAGCTCAGTGGAATAAGTACTTACCTGAATTCAGTCCCTGGTGCCCAGCCCCACCAGAAAGAGGGGGAGGAGCCAGGGACAAGGTCACAGCTCCCAAGGATCTAACTCCTCTGACCAGGCCCCACCCACTACAGAACCTGACCAGGGCAGTGTCTCCATGATCCAATCACCCTCCAAAAGCCACACTTTCAAATACCTGAGACTTTTGAGGGACATTTCTTTTTTTATGGGAACAAATTCACAAATTTGAGAGGCATTTTATTTATTACTTTTGCATTTAGTACAAGGGATACAGGGTCTTATTACGTAGATTGCACTCAGAGTGATTCTCCTGTTTTCAGCCTCTGAAGTGCTGGGATTACAGGAGCAAGCCACCACACCCAATCTCAGGCACCATCTCATCGCGCCCTAGGGGCAGGTGAGCACGGCACCAGGGATCAAACCCTGGCCACTGTGCTCTGTCTAAGCAGGTGCTTTAGTCTACTGAGCTATCAGGCCTGCCCTTGAGGGGCATTTTAGATGAAAGCTGTCACAGGATGAGTAGGATTTTGTATACCTCTGTTAATTGTGCAGTAAGGCTGGAGTTTGGTCTCCACCTGCTTGTGAGGTTGGCCTCCACCTGGCTCTATAGTGTTGTCAGCTGAGTTTTGTTTCCCTGCTTGCCACTCTGTTTTACAAGAGGACTTGAGATTTAAAATTCTTTCTTCTACCACAGTCTTCCCCAAATCTATAGGCCTCCCAACACAGACAAATGAATAGCACATTCAATACTGCCCTTGGTAGACACAGTGCCTGCAATCCCTCACCCTCGCCCCCCCCCCAACTCCTGGACCGTCTCCTGCCCCCCATGTTGAAGGTCACTCAGCAGAGTGTGGTGGTATCTGTTCTCTTCCAAGTTGTAGATGCCCAAAATGGGGGCGGGGAGAGGGGTTCATCATTTGTCCAACTGATAACACCTAGGGGTCATGTGGACCAGTTTCAGTTTTTTTCTAGTATAAATCACGCTGTGGTTAATGGTCTTGTGCCTGCATTGCTCTGTACCTTGGGATGCATCCTACTGGAAGACTGCTGGACACTGCCTCGCTCCTTCCACCCTCAACAGCAACCAAGTCTTGTCTCCTGACAGTCTCATCAATGTGGAAGGGTCCAGAACTAGATTTTTCCCAGCACATTAGAAGGGCCTGTAGGCCAGGAGAGCACTGAGGCACTTTGTTGGCAGAGGGAACAGCTGGGCCACTGCCTGGAGGTGCAATCCTTGGTGTTAGAAAGCACCCATGAAAGGGGCTGGCAAGATGGCTCAGTGGTCTAAAGCACCTGCTTAGGTAACCACAGGGACCACGGTTTGATCCCCAACACCACATGCTGCACAGCCCTACCTACAGGGCAGGCTGAGGTGGTCATAACATAAATAAATACATAGTTCAAAAAAAAAAAAAAAAAGGAAGCACCCCTGAGAGCCCTGGAGTGGAGTGCACTTACAGCCTGAGGGACAGGGTTAGGGCTGGGCCTTATGGCAGTCACTATTCTACTTTGAAAATGGCTTTAGGGGTCATGTGGCTGAGTTCTGATGCATCAGTTACTGGCCACTGTTGTTCAAAGGCAGGAGGGAAGGAGGAGCACCCCAGAGTCTCACTTTCAGGGCTTGCAGGTGGGCAGGTAATAATAGCCTCTAGGAAAAGCCAGGAGTTGCTAAGTGGAGTGGAATTCTCTGACCATATCCCAGAAAAAAGGCAGCTGGACACAGACACTGGGATCAGGGTCAGGATCTGAGGTGATGCTGGCAAATAAAATTACAGGGAAGAGCAGCTGGCAGCCCAGATGCTGGTCTGCAGACTCCTCCTGGAGGGACCCTGGGCCTGCAGTAAGTTCCGGAAATGGCCTCATATCCATCAAGTCCATGAGCACACAAGTGGCCAGGGATCTGTCTGTCCACCAAGCCAGATCACTTCATGAGGTCACTCTGCACTCTAGTCTGGACTGCTCCATCTGTGCCTCTTGCTGTCCCAACATTAACACTTCACCTCCTTGGTTCCAGGCAAACCTCCCTCCCAGAGACTGAAAGGACTGCTGGGCTCCTGGAAAGGCAGTCAGTCCCTTGGCCCAAGGCCCTCTTGTCAAGTCACCTTCTGTCTGCCTCCACTGGGATCCCTGTCAGCATCACTGTCACAGCTCCCAACCCCAAAACAGCAGCCTTTTGGCCTCAGCTCCCTGCAACAGAGCTCAGGGTTGCTGCTTCCATTGGCACTCTAATGCTTTCAAACCTCTCTTGTACCTCTGTGGTCACTGTGGCAACCATCATTTCCAGCTGTTACAAACTTAGGAGCTTCACAGAGCCACTTCAGCTCATGGGACCCAGGCTCCTGGGGTTCATTTCTGTCCAGTGGCACCAGGGAACCCGCCTTGGTCCCGCCCCACTCTAGCTCATCAGTGTTTCCAAGGACAACACTCATTTCTCCCCGTTGGCCTTCACTCTGCGTGGACGTCCAGGTCCCGACTTACAGCTCAAGGGTACACCTGCGCCTGGCGCTCAGCACACATGACTGGTTTCCGGAGTAGAGAGATGACGGCTTCCATTGAGAAACCTCGCCCCAGGTCCAGCCCCCTCCAAGGTGAGGGCTCTCAAATCTGGGATCCAGCTCCAACACCTTTGCGGACGTACGCGGGGTGGCAGCCTGATCCCGGTGACCACGCCCAGCCCCGCCCCCGCCCGGCCCTACTGGTTCCAGACCACGCCCCTAAGATCCCTCCCACCCCGGTATGACCACGCCCCCGAGTTCGCCCCGCCCATCGCACCCCACCAACTCCATCTTTTTGAAGGAGCGCTGCCACTACGCGCCTGCGCCCTCTGGCCCCACCCTGGCCCCGCCCCATGCAGGCCCCGCCCCGCCCGACTGCCGGGTGGGAGCTGAGCGGCACACTGCGCATGCTCCGACCGCGGCGCCCCCGACACGGCGCTCGGCTCAGCTCGGGCATTTCCGCCTCTTTGTTTTAAACTCCGGACGGGTTTTTTCTCCTCCTCTTGGGGGGGACCCTGAGGGAGCGGCGCCCCCTCCCCCTCCCGGCGAGCCCCCGCGTGCGCCCGCTCGCCCGCCGCCTGAGACGCAGGTCAGTGAGCCCGCCCCGCCCGGCCTGGGCCCGCGCGCCCGCTCCTCAGGCCGCGGCCTCAGCCTGGGACTGGCGGAAGGCTGTGAGCCCGGAGCCCCTCGGCGAGCAGGCTGGGAGGCGGGACCTAGGGAGGGCAGGACCGGGAAGACAAGAGCCTGGACCAGGCTGGACCCCGACCAGGCTGGACCCCGAAATTGCCCGGACCCTAGACTGGGCAAGTCCTCAGCCTAGGCAGGACCCTGACCAGGCATGAAGTGCGATTATGGAGTACTCTGACTAGGCTGACTTCAGGAGGGCAGGGCTTTGGAAGGGCAAAAACCCTGGGCCAGGCAGGACTCTGGGAAGGGCAGAACCCAGGAACAGGCTGGACCCTGCCCAGGCAGGAGCTGTGGAGGGCCACTCACCAAGGAAGGTCAGTCCCTGGGACTGATCAGGCCCGCAAAGTGCTGGGACCCTGAGTAGGTCCCTGAGACCTCAGGTTAGGTCAATGGGGAGGGTCAAGCCCTTGGGCCCCTGAGAAGTGTTACGGAGCAGGCTGGAATCTCAGGACTGGTTAGGCCCTAGAGAATACCAAGATCACTGAGGTGGTCCAAGTCGAGATAGGTCACAGGGGGCAGAATCCCAGGACCATCCCCAAGGAGGGCTGGGATCCTGGGATAAGAAGGTGGAAAGGTTAAGACTTGGGGACAAGCCCATTGAGAGAAGTAGGATATCAGAGCTAACCTCGAACAGGTCAGTAGCCCTGGCACAGTCGTCTGAGCACTTTTGGGACTATGAAACAGCCTTTTTGTCCCTGGGAGGCTGGCACTCTTGAGGTTATACTGTGAGGATGGCTCCAGACATAGTTAGAAGAATCCTGGTGACCAGGATATCAGGGTGTCGTGTGGGGTTAGGGTCCTATCAAGGAGAATCTTGATTAGAGAACTCTGAGACAGGTCCTGGACATAGGGGCCGAGGTCTGCACAGCTAGGCCCCAAGAGGGCACTGAAGATGCTGTGAGTCTGCCCAGCTAGTCACCTGGACCCACCTGCTGTGCAGGCTCAGGCATGTGAGAGCCTGGTCACCTGAGCTGTATAGGTTGAAAACCTCTTTTCCTGAAACCCTTGAGTACCCTGACATCATGAACTTCTGGGTTGGCTCCACAGAACAGTAGGTACCTGGGATGGGATTTGGCTCCAGCTGCAAGGCAAAGTCGGGTTTGTCCTAACAGCAAGGACTCAAGGGCCCCAAGTACAGTTGTTTAGGGCTTTGTGGTGCCCAAGCCCAAGAAACTGCCTCCTGCTTGCTCTGTGCCCTTTCTGGGCTGTGGACTTCACCTGCCTCTGCCCCTGCCGCTGCCCCTGCCCCTGCCCCTGCCCCTGCCTCGTGCAGTATTTGGCACCCTCACCTTCCTGCATCCTCTCTTCCCCACAGGGTTTTAGGGAGCACCCAGTGTCCAGGGAACTCCCAGTGTAGGTAGGAAGATGGATCCAAGCTTGAGGCAGATGGTCCAGGGCCTGAATAGCGGAGGACTGCAGGGTGGCAAGTTGACACCTTAACTCCAGATCTGCCCCAGAGAGGAAAGGAAGGCCTTAGTGGATCTTAGGGAGCTTGTCTTTGTTTCTTTGAAAACTTCAAAGTGGCTTTTATGTAGAGTATGTCTGTGTTTTCCTTTGCAAATGGTCACAGAAAAGTAGGTGGAGATTTCATCCTGAGTGAGGTATTAAGAGTTCACAGAACACTGTTCATTGTGGGATTTGTTTCCAGAAAGCAAAACCAATAGGACAGGGCCTTTCCCAGCCCAGAACCCTGAGTGGCCTGTCATGGTCATCAAGAGGTTCTGCTGATGGTCTAGTGGACACCAAACAGAGAAGTGAGGGGCAGCCACCAGACTCATGCAGGGCTCATCAGGAGTTGGCAATAGGGTGAGGCCTGAGTGAAGCTCTGGGCTCTCTTGACTCCCGAGGAACCCTTGAACTGCCCAGTTCTGAGTTTCACTTCTTAGTTCTTCAAAAGAAACAACTTTGTTTATTTTTGGTTTTTTGTTGAGACAGGATCTCAGTAAGTAGCTCACACTGGCCTCAAACTTGTGGCAGTCTTACTGCCTCTTGAGTGCTGGGATTACAGGTGTGTACCCAGTGAGAAACCACTTTAGAATTCATAGCACTTTCAACTGAATGGTGCCTCAAAATGAACCAGCCTGGGAACTTGTGTTTCCAGATGTAGCTACACTTGGGAATTTTTGTGCCATTGCTGACTTCTGATTTTCTTTCTTTTTTTTCTTGACATCCTTTATTGCTTGTATAGCTGAATTTGTTTTGTGAAATTTTGAGGGAGACTAGAAATACTAAGTTCAGGTTTAATTAGGCTCTTCATTTTTCTTTTAGTGCATTTTAAAGATATAAATAGTGTGAGGCAGTGATTGTACACATGTTGCAGTGGAATAAATCACCCCAAGATTTTGTGCCCTTAGCCAGTACCAACTGTCACCCTACATGTGCTGTAGGTCAAGGACCCCAGCCTGCCAAGCAGATTAGCCTGCAGTCTGAGACAACGACCCAAGCCTGGCTAGCTAGGCGGGTCATCTTGTATTCTCTGCTGATCAGGGCCCTGGGTGTGACCTGGTGGGTCACCTACAGCAGCTCCTGTGGGTAGGGCCATAGGATACTGGCTGGGCGTGTCATCTGAGGTCTCCAAGGGCAGCGTGAGCATCCAGGCTCCTTTCCACAGCTGTCTGTTAAAGACCACAGTTTCTCTTCGTGGAGACTCTCAGAGATAGCCAAGGCAGAGCAAGTAACAGAGCAGGACAGTGACGGGAAGGAAGTCAGGCTTGACAATCTAACCTAGGAGTGGGCCCCATCACTTTGCTGAATTGTCTTTATTAGAAGTGGTGCCCATGGCCCCAGTGAGGAGGGGTAGAGAACCCATGGGGTGAGCAAACTGGAAGAAGGGTGAAGCTTGCCATAGTATTGTTAGCACGGCTTTGGTCAGGTTAGAGATACTATATGGCCTGCACCCATGCTGTGAGCAAGTCAAGAGTACATACAAAACAGTGTGTTCCAGTGGTTCTACTGTTTAAGGCTTGTGTTCCTGAGATTGCTTTTCAGTTTTTATTTTGAATGGGGTCTTACTAAGTTGACTGGGCTGGGCTTAAACTTTTTTTGAGATGGTCTTGCTGTGCAGTTCAGGCTGACCTTGAACTCACTTTTGTAGCCCAGGCTGGTCTCGAACTTACACCGATCCTCCCGCCCCCTCCTGACCCTGCCTCCCAAGTGCTGGGATTGCAGGCGTGCGTCACCACACCTGACTGGGCTTAAATTTGGCAGTGCTCTTGCTTCAGCACTGCTGGATTCTGAGATGAGAAGTGTGCACCACCATGCCTCGCTCTGTTTTTGTTTTTCTTATGAACTCTAGGGCTGTGAGCTCTGGGGACCAGCTTGGGCTGTGATAGGTGGTACTCCAGCTGCTCACGCTGATGGGTGGCACTTGCTCAGGCCTTGGCCTGACTTCAGGCTTGTTACCCACTTTAATGACAGTGTCTTATCAAATTGAGTTGTCTCCCAGGGCTTTGTAAGGTGCAAATGAGAAGCACAGCTTGTGATTTCTGATATGTGAGCAGAACCAGGATGGTTAATCAAGTTTAATTTTTCAGTTTTAATTTTCATGTACCTTTCTGTGGTAAAGTAGGGCCCTGTGACCAGTTACTGATCAGACTTGAGGCCTGCAGACCCAGCCCAGTGAGGTTGCTGTGAAGAGCCCTTGAGCACAACTGTTAGGGGAGCAGAATGGAACTCTGGGGCCCAGTGCCGTAGTAGGATTCTGCTCTTATTTACCTACAAACATCATAAAGAGAGCCAGATAGGTGACACACACCTTTAATCCCAGCACTCTAGGAGGCTGAGGCAGGAACATTGCAAGTGAGAATCTGTCCTGGGCAACTCAGTGATTTAGTGTGACTCCATCTCAAAATAAATGCCCAGTGCTGCAATTTAAAAAACATGATATGAAACATCCCTCATTCCTGTACCTCCAGTCAAGAACCAAACATGCACACAGTGTATGTGCATCTGCGGGACATACCTTGCAGCATCTTTCCACACTGCATAAGGACAGTGGGTCTACTGAGGACCATCTGTATTTTCTTCCAGTCTGTGGGATTTTTTTTTAGTTTCTGGTATTTTTCAGTAGTCCAGTGAACTTATTTTTAATGAAGCTGATTGCTGTTTATTTTTTGTTGCACAAGTCTCCTTGCCTGAGGTCAGATCTTTTCCCTTAGTATCTTCCCTGTCTTCATCCACATGAAGACAGGAGGTGCTAGCTGCCAAGCAGATGCTCAGTGGTCTTTCTAGTTTGACTACTAAGGATGCTGTTTCTGTCCTATTTAATTGTTGAGTATGCTTTTCCAGGAAGCATATCCATACATGCAACGGTCCACCAGCCGAGCACTGACTTGAGAGTCCTCCAGACCTAGCCAACCTGGCCTGGCCAGGCTTAGGAAACCCTGTGTGTCCTAGGGACAGATATCCACATATGGTCTTCTGTGTGCAGCCTTACTTGTAGTTGTCCTCTCCCTCCACTCTACCTGCCTAGGTGGGGTAGGGGTGGGGCTGGGAGGGAGGAACTACGTTAGCTTCATCTGCTTTCTGCTGGTGGCCCTGTGCTTATTCTTATATTTTTATTTTTTATGTTTGTTTGCTTGGGTTTTTTTGGGGCAGGGTCCCACTATGCATCTCGGACTCAAAGTGACCCTCCTGTTTTCAGCCTCGCTTAGTGCAAGGGTCATAGGCCTGTGCCGCCGCTCCCAGACTCACTAAGCTTGTTCTTGCCAGGGGCTTGGTTTGCTAAGGCTGCTTGGGTGTCTTGTAGCAAGGCCTGCCTGCCAGTAGTTGTGTGTAGCAGCGAGGGCCTCCTCACAAAACTTTTGTTTGGTTAAAAAGAATTCCTTCTAGTGTTGGTTTCAGAATTTTTAAGCCAGGCATGGTGCCTGTAATCCCAGTATTTTGGGATAGTGAGGCAGGAGGAGTGCCATGGTCTTGAGGTAATCCTGAAGTATACAGCAAGACCGCCTCAAAAAAAAAGAATTAAAAAAATCATGAACGGCAGTGGATTTTATCAAATGATTTTTTTTTATTTTTTTAAACTTTATTTATTTATTTATTTATGTTATATTTATGTTATGGCTGGTTCAGCCTGCCCTGAGGGTGGGGCTGGGGCAGCATGTGGTACCGAGGATGGAACTGTCATCCCTGTGGTTGCCTAAGCAGGTGCTTCAGACCACTGAGCTATCTTGCTGGCCCTCAAATGATTTTTGTATGTCGGTTGAGACAAGTATGTTTTTCTCCTTTAATCGTCAGTTTTAAGTGACTTTTTCCTCAAATGGTTCACGTGTGTGTTGTAGGGCTGAACCTCACCTGGCTAGATGGCCTTGCATCTTGTGTGTTGCTAGATGAGGGTGGCTGATTTTCCCCTTAGGTTTGGGCTGGTGTGTAATCTTTCTCCCAGCTTCAGTTTGTCAAGGTTTGGTGTATATGGAATTGGTTTTACAAAGTAAGTTGAAAATCTTGGCTTCTTTTTTTAATCCCAGTGCTGGGAAACAAACCCAGGACCTTAAACATGCTAGGTAAGTGCCACATACTGCAAAGTGAGCTATATTGCAGCCCAGAAATACTTGTGGTGTTGTTGAGAAAGTGGTCTGTTCTCAGATTGGGAAGACCCATCTTGGAAACTCCTAGGCCGGCAAGGTTCTTGGAGAGATAATCTATAACCACCTCCTAAGCGTCTATACCAGGTACTCAGTGGGTTTTCTCTACTTTGTCCCAATTCTTATGGATTATCTTTTTTAGCAGTTTATCAATTTCACATACGTTTCTGTAGTTTGTTTTGTTTTGTTTTTCTTAGTATAAAGTTGTTGTATTATTTGTGCTCAGTGCCCTGGCCATGTCTAGGCACTGCAGCCTGATTGTGCTCTTCCTCCCTGTCTGATTGGCAGTTGTCACTTCTAATGTACCAGGTGATTTACCTGTGTGAGGTGCTGTCTCTGTGGTGTGTATGGCATCCAGTCCAGGAGCCCATACCTGGACTGCTCCACATAGAACCATAGGTCACACTGAACAAAAATTAAATACACCTAAATTTTTTCTTTCTTTTTTTTTGAAACAGGGTCTCACTATGCAGTTCAGGCTGGCCTTGAGCTCACTTTTGTAGCCCAGGCTGGTCTCGAACTCACACTGATCCTCCTGCCTCAGCCTCCCAAGTGCTGGGATTACAGGTGCGTGCCACCATGCCTGGCTTACAATTAAAATTTGATTGTTCAGTTTCACAACCACCTTTTGAGCACTAGCATTCTCCTGTGCTTAGAGGCTGCTGGCCTGGGGAGGGGACAGTTCAGGGCAGGCCTCACCTTAAGCAGCTCATTTGCTCATCTTCTGAACCCATCATATGATATGCCTGTTGGTCCTGGGAAGACCGACTTTTCCTTACTGACTCTTTTGGTGCAAGTTACCTGAGCTTCAAGATTGGTTGTGTGGGAATGTCCACGTGGGCACAGGAGGATGGTCCTGGATATGTACATTAGGGCTGCTTGTTTCTAAAGTGCCTGCATCTCTGTGTTATCCTGGAGCCCTGGGCTTCTCCTGAGGAGAATACTGGAGAGTGGGAGGGGGAATGACACCTGGGGAGCCCAGTGAGGCTTCAGGTCTCCCTAACAGTGTAGCAGTCCCCACATGGTCTGGTCCTGCATGATTATTCAGGTCGAGACCCTGTGTCACACACACTACCAGGAGTGCTCCAGCCATATCCCTGTCTTGTTATTGCCCTCAGCCATTGGTGCTATGGATGCCACACTCACTGTCTGTGTCCTCATTCTCTGAGCCCCAGCACTAGGCCAGTGCCCACAAAGTCTTCAGCACATTTGCTGAGTGGATGGGATATCTGTGACCTGGAGAGAAGATGGCTCAGTCTGGATGTGAGGAAGCAGAAATCGTGGGCTTCACATGAATCCAGTAATGAAGTTTGCCATTTGCTGCCCTCCCCAGGACCTTTGCCCTGGTCTCCCCTAAGGGCCCCATCCCACCTTCAAGGGCCCCAAAGCCCTAAGTGTGTTGGAGTCCTGTCTTCACCCTCAGGCCTGCATCTCTGCTTGTCAATTCTCATAGCTTCTGGGCTGGCCAGGGTTGGGGAAACAGGCTGTATCTCTGTAATAGAGTCTCTTTCACTATGACTAATTCTCATTTCTCCTCACCTGTTTTGTAGAACTAAACAAGCAGGTGTGCTTCTCCAACTGCAGTGAGTATCCTGTGTCCTTGTGCAGTGACACCTGCTCTGTTTCCCCACAGGCTTCACCATGTAGCAGGGACTCCAGCTCTCCCTTGCAGGTGAGGAGAAGCACCCTCCTTACATTAGTGGCTAGTAATTGATGCACTATGTCAAGCATGGTGCTTGGTGCAAGTGTCAGAGCTATGAAGAAAATCCTGAAAACATCATCTCCAAGCGCTTTGTATGTGGTTTTCCTCCATGTTTCAGATAGGGTTGTGGAATCATGTCAGCACTCCAGTGGGAGGGGCTGGGTGGCAGGTTGTCTGGGGCTATATCAGTGCTATGACCAAAGGTAACAGTGTGGTTTTTCTGCTAGAAAATGGAAAGAGAGCAAGGGCCAGAAGGAAGGTGCAGAAGTGAACCAGAAAGCAGCATAAGGAGGGATCATCACATCTGCATGGTGGCCTGAAGCCTCCATGCCACGGCGGGAGGAGAAACACGCAGACATCCAGAGGAGGTGAGGCCGGATTTGGGTCTCCATGCACAGGGCCTGCCATTCAGGAGAGGCAATGGGGCTCTGTCCACACAACCTACCACCCAGGGGAGGCACGGTGGTTCCATTTGCAGAATCTCCTGTGTGTGGGTCTTGTGTTGCTTCTGAGTGCCCACTGTGTCCCTGAAATGCCTTTCTATACTCTTGACCAGGTAGCTCTGCCCCAGCCCCTTCACCCTAGCTGCTCAAGTGGGCTTAGCCCTCTCCTAGGTGTCCTAGCAGTACAGTCCTTTATCCCCAGTTCCAGTACCTTCTTTGCCTGCCTTCCTCTACTCCACTGCTTCCCTACCACTGAACTTGCCTAGCCCTTCCTCAGTGGGATGGGAGGAGGTTGTGGGAACCAGAGAGGCCAAGAAGGGCACATCCCTCATGGTTGCAGTGTGCCATGGGAACTGTCATGCCAGTCCTACACAATAGTCACTGGGAGCTGTGTCCTCCAGCTGCAGAAGTGGATTCATTTCAAGTGGCACATACATGTTGACCTGGAGCCATTGCCACACCTGAGCCTCACGCTTAGCAGCAATTGGATGTTGCTAGTTAATGTATTTCTCCTACAGAAGCCAAAGATGTTGACCAGAAAGATCAAGCTCTGGGACATAAACGCCCATATCACCTGCCGCCTGTGCAGTGGGTATCTCATTGACGCCACAACGGTGACCGAGTGCCTGCACACATGTAAGTACAATTGGTACTTGAACCAGTCCCATGGTCATGGGGGCAGCATGTCCTGTTTCCAAGAGTTTTTAGCCCAGGCATAAGAGCAGCAGGGCTGGGAAAATTTCTTCAAACTAAAAATACCATGATAATTCCCTAGAATAAAGCTTCCTTAGGAGCCAGCCTTTTGTGGTCAGCACATCAGTCCCTGATAGAAACGGTGTCTATGCCTGACAGGGAGACATGGCTGTATCTTAAGTTGGAGTAAAGTCCTCACATCTGTCAGACAGGGATCTGCTGGTCCCATCTAATCTTCTGGCCTGACCATTTGGGCTCTCAGCTTATGTGGAAACAGCAAGTGGATGCTGGTGACAGAGGTTATGTACCAGGGGACCTCCTGGAGCATCTTGTCAAAGTGAATTCAAAGTGCAGATGATTTCCAGTTTTGTACTTTTCCCTTAGGATATACCTGCAAATTTTGACCTTTTTTTTTTTTTCCTGTCTTTTTTGAGACATGGTCTCCCTATGCAGTTCAGGCTGGCCTTGAGCTCACTTTTGTAACCCAGGCTGGTCTCGAACTCACACTGATCCTTCTGCCTCAGCCCCCCAAGTGCTGGTATTATAGACATGCGCCACCACACCCAGCCGCATGAAGAAGGGGTCACATCTCCATGTGACCTCTTAACCTGGGTGCACTGACAGTTTGCAGGAGCTGCCTGGTGAAGTACCTGGAGGAGAACAACACCTGCCCCACCTGCAGGATTGTGATCCACCAGAGCCACCCGCTGCAGTACATTGGGTGAGTGCCCCAGCCTCAAGGATATACATGGCCACTGCACACTTCATGCTACCCAGATGACAGCAGGTGAGAGCTGGGCCCTGGGGAATTTCAGGTCTATACTGAACTGACTGCATTAGGTTAGAAGCAGAAGGTGGCCCTGGACCCAGCTTTGTGCAGATCAGCATGGCCTCAGGTGAGGGGCAGGGCACTGAGCTGAAAGTTTGCCCAGCAGAGTTTCAGGGTGGGGACCACTCTCAGGGAGTGAAATGCCTCCATGCCACTCAAGAGGGAGGTCTGGAGACATGAGGTGGAGGCTATCTTCTTACTTGAGTTGCACAAGGCATCACAGTGCAGGATCGCCAGGGAGCAGGAGCCCAGGTTACAAATGGGAGCAACCAGCTCGAGTAGTCCTCCTGCTTTCAGACAGCACTCATGGGTCTTGCTCCTCCAGCTTTTCTTGCTGTGACCAGCATGCCTTTCCACATGCCTTCTGATTCCTCAATGAATTTCCTGCTCCCACTGGCGTTCCTAGGAGACACTTCGTGGCCAGTGTGCCCTGTGAAGTGGACATGGAGAAATGTCCAGTGGCTACTAATTAGTGCCAACCACACCCAGGGTGAGGCACCTTTAATCCCAGCTTCAAATCCTTAATCCCAGCAGTGCACACCCTAGATTCAGGCCCCTTTGAAACTCCCCACCTGTGACTATAGGAGGCTTGGTGGGGGCTGGTACATCTATTTGAAATGTTTGTAAGTAGCAGAACCTAAATTAAATGATGTATTAGTTTAAATTGTGGGTTTTAACGTCAGACATTTTCATTTCCAAGAAGAAAAATGCCACCAAAACTTGCAATTTGTTATTCAGAAATTTAAGTTAAAGGAGCGATGTATAAAAATTACAGAGTGAACATTTATGACTGATTCAGCTTGTTCCATTTCTTTGCAGTCATGATAGGACCATGCAAGACATTGTTTACAAGTTGGTGCCAGGCCTCCAGGAAGGTATGTGTCAGAACCTCTTCAGCCCAGGGTTACATCTGGGGACATGGTCTCCGCACTGTCCCTGTCTTGTGTGCCTGTGCTCTTAACTCATACATCTTGTCTGCATTCTCTAGTGTCTTTCCAGCATGTGTAGACCCCTTTGTAGACTGTTTCAGTCCTGGGAAAGGTGTAGGATACCTTGAAACAAAAGGCAAGAGCTAACAAAATGCTCACAATAAAAGTTTTAAACACAGGTGCCAACATGTGTACCAGAGGAGTCTCTGTGCTGTGTCTTTCATTGGCAGCTCCCCTTGCGTTCCTCTGTGTCCCGTGCTCCCACCTCTTGGTTTCACCTGTAATGTTGCAGTTTGTCTCAATAATAATGATTCCATAAGACACATAACCACAATCCCCTATGGCATAGGAAAGTTATAGCGCTTCCTTGATGACAAGTTTTGTTGTAAGGGTTTGCAAGGGGAACAGTTCAGGACACATAATTTATAGGATTATTGTATAATAGTCACCCAAAGAGTCATAAAAAGAGGGCAGGAAATCTGTCCACATACTAAAGATCAAAGAATCCAGCTGAGGGCGTGGGTCCTATGACATTGTCTTGCATGAGTCCAGCTAAAGACCTAGAGCCCATCACAATACCTCCTCCAAGTCTGTTTTATGGATTTGTGCTGGGAAGACTGAAAGGTCAGTGGCAGAAGCTAGAAAGTTTGTGCCAGCAGGATGGAAGATCTGTGCTAGCAGGTTGAAGGATCTGCACTAGAGCCAGGAAGCAACAAAGTAAAGACCAGAGCTTCCCCAAAAAGTACCACAGCCATCCTCAGTGACAGTGAGGTCTGGAACTCCTCTCTGATGATGAGAATAGCTGAGTTCATATCAGGAAAGCCAGCATGACAAGCTCCTCTAGGAGAACCAACAGCCCACAGTAGAACCAACATCTACTCAACTTTTCCCTCTCCAGTTCAGTCTCTTGTGCTACCAGCAGTAATTCTCAGGCAGGCCAACCACACCAGCACCACAGATTCAGTTCAGCTGGGTATTACAATTTTACCCCCAGTTGTCAGTTCACCACAGCAAGCGTTCATCATGTTGACATTGCTGGTTGTCCATGAGTACTATGTCTTTGGTATTGGTTCTTTCAGGTTGTTTCCATCAGGATCCACATAAGACCTGTGCCCAGGATGGACCCCCAGGCCTCCTGGGCCCCTACTGGCTCTCTGTACCTCATCCTGAGGTGCCTCCATGTCCTGTGAGTTGGTAGAATTTGGCAGTGAATCCAAGTTAGTTGTGGCCTGTGCTTTCAGCAAGTCTACCTCTAGGCGGTTTTCCACCCTGAGTGTGTGGGTGCTACCTACTACTGAGGTGACAGGTGTCACTGCATCATCCATCTATGCCAGGTGGCAACAGCACTGTTCTGATCCTACTGTTCTTCCATTTCTTAGTTGGAATATATTCATAAAATTGTATCCCTGCTTGGATTCCCTGAGGTTTCTATGGAAACGGATGGCTTCCTAGCCTCTCCACCCACCAGGTCATATGTTCTCAACTCATTGATGTGCCATCTTTGAGGTTGAATCCTCTTGTGTCTGGCTGATGGGTATCAGGTTGGGCTAGGGTCCCTATGGTGCCCATGCTGGTCTTGGGTGGCCACGTCTGTTGGTGTAAGAGTGATCCTGTGGTCCTGTGGGTCTCCCCAAGCCCTAGCCTCTCATTGCTGTGAGCAGTGCTCTCCAGAGGCTGCAGCCTGGTGTGCTCTGGGCTCTGTCCTGAGCTATTTCTGTTGAGTGAGGTTGTGCAGACAGAATGACTTTGATATCTTGTTGCTCCTGAATGCAAACCTTAACAGTGTGGCTGTTCTCTTAGTGAAGGCTATCTGTGGTGTGTTGGGGCTTCTTTTCTATGCAGTCATAAGCCTCATTTTTCATATCATTGGCTCTTCCTAGCCTGCACCCCAGATAGCTAGGACACACTTCACTCTAGTGATGTAGTGAGGTGCAGAGCTCAAACTTGAGTTCCAGTCTCACCCTGCTGATGATAGTGGCTCCCTTGGGGTCTTACTTGGGGTCTTGCAGATGAAGAGTGGGTGATGTATTTTAAAGCCTGATTCTGGTCACCCACTCCTCAGCACTGCAGCGTTAACTCCCCTTTCCCACACGCTGTTCAGGGCCTGCTGCTTCCATGTGTGCACCACAGGATTGTGGAGAACTCACCAGTCCTGTTGGTGGCTGTTTACCATACTTTTCATCTTTTGCTTTTGTTTATGCATTTAGTACATGGTCTACAAGGTCTCATTACACAGATCAGACCTGTAGTGATCCTCCTATTGTCAGACTCCCAAGAGCTGGGATTACAGGCGCATTATAGGTATGTGTACCACCATGCGTCTAGTTTCAATCCGCTGTCTTAGCACACCCCAAGGGTAGGGCCGCTGGGACACAGGGAGGTATGTATGTACTTATTTATTTATTTGAGATACCAGAGATTGAACTTAGGACCTTGCACTTGCCAGGCAAGCACTTGTTCTACTGAGCTATCTCCCTTGCCCTGGTTTTAATTTTTTTGAGACAAGGTCACACTGTATAACTTGGGCTGGCCTTGATCTCTGTGTAGTACAAGCTGAACTCTCAGCCTCCTAAGTGCTGGGGTTACAGGCCTGTACCACCATGCCCAGCATCTTCCGCTTTTAAAGACAAGGCATTCTCTTGTGGACTCCAGTGAAAGTACCTATTTATTTTATTGTGAAGAAGATTTGCTAGGACAAAAATACCTCCTTTTTTCTTTCTTTCTGGATCCTCATCTGGCAGCTGCCTATGGTGTATATCTGACCTTCAGCCTGTAGTTACATAGACATGAGCATAAAATGTTTTTTACATGGTTGGGAAAAGCCAAAGAATATCATGTGATGTGTGAAAATTTTATAAAATGAAATTTTATAGTAAATGAGTACAGTAATAACTTTCTTTTCAAATACTTCTGTTTACAAACAGTTCAGTTCATGAACAGAAGCATTCAGCACAATTTTGCTTTTTTTTGCGAAATTTGCATTGGATGGTGAACAAAACTTTGGCCATCTTCCCTGAATGAATATGAATATGACTGTCTTTCCTAGAATTGTGGAAAGAATTAAGTTGACTAACTGAGACACCACTGTAGTTTCATTGGAGCACAGCCATAGTCATTTGCCAAGTGTCCACCCTCTCCCTCCTGTGTCAGCAGGCCTTGTCACAGACCACAGACTGCTTCCTCACCACACTACAAACCTTAGCCTATTAAGCACCTTGGGTCCACACTCTGTCAAGACTTGGTGGTACCATGTCCAAACAGAAAGAGGAAAAAGTGGGACCCAGGTATCCAGCCTTCTTGCTACAGTAGTTGCTGCCCAGAAATGAACACCATAGCATTCTCAGCCCACAAGAAAACAGTATCTAGACAAAAGTGAAAGTTTAAAACACAATAGTTCATCCTAGCAGAATTCATTACAAAATAAATGAAAATGAGGCTGCAAAGTAGGCTTTTGTTTGGCTGCTGCTTGTCAGAAACAGAGTTTATTAATAGCCAGTCTTTTTTTTTTTTTTTTTTGAGGTTGGGGGGGTGATTGTTGAGACAGGGTCTCACGTAGAGTGTAGTCTGGCCTTGAACTCGCTTGTGTATCCCATGCTGGGCTCAAATTCATGGGAATTCTCCTGCCTCAGCTGTGCTGGGATTGTAGGTATGCACTACCACACCCAGTATAGCCAGTCTATTAAGGTTGCTGGACTACAACATCAGGAGAGACTTGTCCAGAGAAAGGGAAGTGTTTAAGACCCTTAGTCTCAGAAAAGAACTGCACAGGATGGAGGAGGATAGAAAAGCAGCATTAGCATGAGTGCAAAGCAAGGCTGTGACTTCTTCTCACTCCCTGTGCTCTGACTCTGGGCTTGTGTAGATCCAGTGCTGGGTGGGATGCTAAGGAATAGCCTCGGAGGGTATTCCTGGACTCACTAGGGAGAGTGCACCAAGACCTTCCTCAAAGGCTGTGGATAGAAAGAACAATGGACAAGTTAGTGATGCTGGTGAAAACGTTTAGCATTTGAGGCTTATGGTCCATTTATTAGCAGGTGTCTCATGGAGAACACCTGAATCTTGTGCGCTGACCATGATGGATTTCATTGTTAGACTCCGAATTTCTATCAGAGAGGGCTAGAGAGATAGCTTAGTAGAATAAGCACTTGCTTGGCAAGTGCAAGGTCCTGAGTTCAATCCCTGGTACCGCAAAAAAA
>PVKN010000236.1:27067-40125 GCA_004027915.1 Capromys pilorides | reverse complement strand
GGGAAGTCAGTTTAATATTGTAAGGCAAAATAATTCTGCAGAGTGTGGAAAGTCACTTCAACTAATGCTCCTTGGCTCACAGAATGTCCAGCAGTTTGTTAGTCTGCTTTCCATCATTCTGGCAGGGGACCTAAGTTAATTATAATGAGAAGTGATTTGGGGAGGTCACAGTTTTGTTGGTTTAAGTCCATGATTGTTTAGCCACATGCCAAGGCAGCCACCATGGCAGCAGCATTTGGAGAACAAAACTGCTTATCTCATGTCCAAGCAGCAAGAGAGAAAATGAGAAGGGTCCAGGGTCCTACCATCCCCTCAAAGACACATGCTGCTGGGTCCCTGCTTAAAGGTTTTACCACCTTCCAACAACACCATCTTGGGCACCAAATCTGACATGAGCCTGTGGGGAACAAATCAGAACCGTAGCTTCCATAGAGCCACCCCAAGCCATTGCAAATTAGGGAGAGAGGAGTTACGCATCCTTGCCCAGATTGTGGCAGATCTATTTCAGGGGTAGCCACTGACCCATCGGTATTCTGGACATCAATGCAAGTGCAAAGGCAGCTTCTGTATATCAGAATCCATTTAATTTTCTAGTGGAGGGGCTTCCACCTGACCTTCAGGGGAAAAGATTAATCTGTAGCTTAATAATTTGGTGGAGAACAAATACCAAGAGAATTCCATAACATCCCACAAATGCACACAATGTAATAACTCCACATTGTATCCCTCAGACAGATGTCACCACTTCTATGTGGATAAAATTTGTCAAATATGATACATGTAAAATTTCAGAACAGATGAACACTTACATGTCCAACCATTTTCAATAGGAAACATTAACTTCTAACTCTAGCTGGGCAAATGTTGCCCCTCACCCTTCGATTTGTTCCAAAAAACTATCTTTCATTGCCATTGCTATATTTTGAACTTCATCAATAGAAAATTGTGGGTATTTTTCTGCCCTGTCACCAAGCTTCTGTGAAAAATCTCAGGTCTGCCTGCTGGCTGCAAGGCTAGCTGCTCAGGTCTTTCCCTTTGCAGGAAATGCTGTGGCCTAGGCTTGAATCCCACCGTGTGCTGGCTGAGTCACTAACCCTAGGCTTGCTCTTGGTCCGTAGAGCTCAGCCTCTCACTATCATGTGGATTCTTGTCATAGCCTATGGATACCTCCCTTAGGATGGTCCAGTGGCCTGAACAATTTACCAGGAGTGGTGTGTGTTCTCGGATACTTTTTCTGCATCTGTCTCAGTGGTTGTATGAATCTCACAAATGTTCGTATGGATCTCACAGTGCTCCACTGAACTATATTCCCAGCCCTATTCTTTAAAAATTCAGTTTGAGACAAGAATCTCTAAATTGCCAAGCCTACGCTTGTCTCCACTTGCCTCAGGTTTCTGTGTAGCTGGGATTACAGCTACACAGTGGCTCCATAGTAATGATCCTACACCACTGACCCACACTTTCAGTTTCCTAGTGTAGGCATTGGTGGCAAACGTAGGCAGCTATGGCATATGTGCCATAGCTGACTTGGTACTATTGAACACTGAAAGGTTCGCCTTTACTGGTGTAGGGTGTCACTGGTGAAGTCTGTGTTGCAGTCTCTTATCATAGCATATCAAAAAATGTGCCTCTGGGCAGCAAGTGTACCCCGTGTTGTCCACTGCCAGTAGCTGCAGGGTTCTGTTGCTGAATAACCCACTCTTGGGTGACGCCTCTGCTGGTTTTACTTTGCCAGTACATTCTGGTGGCAACAAGTACAGCAGAACTAGAAAGGCTGAGTGAGGAGCCACTGCTGTGGCAGTTGTGCCCACCAGGCACCTGCTCCCAGACACATAACATTTCAGTTGTTTCTAATTTTTTAGTGTATGCTAGTTACATTTCTTTCACTGTTGAGACAAAATAACTGACACTCAAAGGTAAAGTGGGATATTTTATTTAGCTCACAGTTTGTGGAGATTTCAGTCCTTAATTGACTGGCTATCAGGCTGGGTGGCTTTGAGGAGGAGAAATAGTTTATGGGGGGGCAGAAGGTAGCAAAGCAAGCAAGGGTTGACTATAGCTCTTTCTAGCCCTTATATTTTATCCAGGCTGCGTAGGGTAGGTAGCACTCACACCCTTAATTCCAGTGCCCTTGAGCCTAGTATTGTACGAGGAGTCAATTCCAGTGTCACATACTAGAGATCCATCTCCTAAAATGCCCTACCTGTGACTACATAAGCTTTGGGGAGTCATTTAGATGCAAGCCATGACACAGTATTTACCTAGATATTTTCGGGATTACTAACAGATTTTTTGTGTCAGACCTACAGTATTTTAGATGTAATATCAAAAATGGCCCGAGTTTAATGTTTCTGCACTTTTATGTACCTGACATAGAATGTTGTAATTTTTATAATCTTCATGCTTTTTTCCTGATAGGTAGAAGGTAGAGAAGTGGGCACTAAACAGAGTGTTAGCACTGAGAATTCTGCCTGCAGTGGTCCTCTCTCAGACCCTACCAACCAGCTTCCTGCTTTACTGCAGAGCTGCTTGCAATGCAGTGTGTACCAGAGCACTTTTCCAGCTAAGGCCTTTGTGCATGTGTGTGCCTCCCTCTCTCTCTCTCTCTCTCTCTCTCTCTCTCTCTCTCTCTCTCTCTGTGTGTGTGTGTGTGTGTGTGTGTGTGTGTGTGTGTGTGTGTAGGGCCTCACTGTGCAACTCAGACTCTAGTGATCTTCCTGTTTTCAGCCTCCCCAGTGCTGGGATTAGAGGTGTATGCCACCACACCCAGTCTCAGTGGCCGGCTCTGCGCACCCAGGCCAGGGCTGGTGCAGCATGTGGTGCCAGGGATTCTGGTCCCTGCGCCTATCTAAGCAGTTGCTTAGTTCACTGATCTGTCTTGCTGGCCCTCCCTTTGCTGTCTTTCCAGAGCCTATATACAGCTTTCCTTCCAGAAGATGACCCTCTTTCATGTCACTCATGGCCTTATACCTTGTTCCTACACTGCCTTTGTGTAAGACAAACTATGCCCAGTTCTCTTGGGGCTGAGGTCTGTAGGAGAAAACAAATATGTAGATAAAAAGTTTAATGAAGCAGGACATAGTGGTATGTAATCCTAGCTACTCAGAAAGCTGAGGTAGGAGGATCACTGGCTATGAAGCCAGCCTAGACAATTAAGACCCTGTCTCAAGGGTTTAGTACCCCAGTGTCACACACACACACACACACACACACACACACACACGAAAATTTAATGAAGCATTTGTTAGTCACCTGTGCATAAATTATTTTTCACAGAGCAATTTATAGATGAGTGGTTTGAGTAGTTATTTTAAATTTTCCACCTGAAAGTCCCAAGTAGTAGCCAGTGTTTTCTGCTCCATCACTTGCTTCTTAACACTAAAGTTACATGGATAGAACAATTCCTAAATGTTGAAGTTTGGTGTGGTACATCCCATAATCCCAGAATTGAGGGAGGTTGAAACAAGATTGTAAATTTGGGCCTAGCCTAGGGAGTTTAGTAACTTAACAAGATACAATTTAAGAGGAAAACAAGAAAGAAAGAAAAAAAAAAAAAACAGATTAGGGATGTAGCTCAATGGAAAGCTCCTTGGTTTATTGCTCAGTCTAGCAAAAACTAAATTACTTTTACAAAAATAATAAATTTTTTGAAAATCAATAGCTGTTTTTGTCTCTCAAAATCCATCTTTCCCTGGGGCCTGTAGGATGCCAGCCTGGCCCTGCAGTCAATCCCTAAGCTCAGTTCATGCCTGTGTTTGGAAACCTCTCTGGTCCAGCTGGCATGCTCACCTCAGGACCAGCCATGGTGCCCTAAAAGCCTGCTAATACAGACAAGAGAGATGGACAGATTTCATAGTAAATTCTGTCTGCTTCCTCCCTTGAACTCTGATGCTATGACTGTGGGCAGTAGACACCAGGGGGCACTGTTAACCCAGTCCTGTTGGACATAGACATCCTCTTGTCCACTGTGCAGGTAGGTTGTAAGCACTCACCAGCCTAGCTCACAGGCACAGGGCTGTGGAATGCGATAGCCAGTGGGGATTCCCCAGTAGATCAGTGCCAGGAAGTTCAGAGCTGTAGCTTGTCCCAGCTATAGAGATGTTGGGGAACTAGGCAGCAAGTGTAGATTGCTAGGATGCACAGGGGGTACACAAGGCACCTGAGTCCTCCAACAGCCACCTATTCTTGCAGTGATATCTGAGGGTCCGTGACATAGATGGGCAAGGAGGTTGCTGTCATGGTCCTAGGAGGGCCTCAGCAGGTCCAGAACCTGCCCTTCATTCTAGGTGCTCACATTGAGTATTAGCATCTCATCTCAGTGTTCCCACAAGCGTGTATGTGGGCACTTGTGCACCGTGTTTACCCAAGGGCTTACATTGCACTTTTATATTAGTAGCAGTCCTCGAACTCCATAGTCCACACCTACCGCCTCCATTGTGTGATGTTCGCAAACAGAGCTTTACTACAATTCCTTGTCTGCTGAAAGTTAAAGTCTTTTTTTAGAAGTATATGTTTGTAGTACACAGTGACTACATTCATCACAGGGAGTTGGTACTTGTATTTAACATATAACTGTTAATTTTTAATAGCGGAAATGAGGAAACAGAGGGAGTTCTATCACAAGTTGGGCATGGAAGTGCCAGGAGACATCAAGGGGGAGGCATGCTCTGCAAAACAGCACTTGGATCCTCGGAATGGTGAGTGGCCCACCGTGCTGCATGAATTACAACAGCTGGCTTATCAGGGCTCTCATAGGCTCACACTTAGGTGGTTTCACTAGAAAACAACAAGACCCATGAGTGGGAGAGGGTTTTTTCTTCATCATGGTTCATACCCGGGAGTGTAATGTGGATAGCAAGAGGCCACAGGAGGTGTGTGGAGGTCAGATGGAGGGCAAAGGGCAGGGAGCGTAGCATTTCTGGGAGAAGTAGTGGAAGGTGGGCTGATAAGGTTTTAACTCTGCTTACTTTATTATTATTGTGTGGCAAAATAACAATTTGCTTTTGGTGTAAAGTTAATTTAAGATGTATATATTATAAATTATTTAAATCTTTGAGGTTTGGTGGAATCATACAAGTTCCTAAGAAATCACACAGATTTTTCTACTGGAATCACACGAGTTCCTAAGAAATTTAGACCATGTTAGATTTGGCAAATGCCTTTAATCCCATTACTCATAAAACTTTGAATAAAGTTTATAAAAAAGTTTTATAGTACACAGTGACTACATTCATCACAGGGAGTTGATACTTGTATTTAACACATAACTTTTAAACTCGGATCACAAATTTGAGTACCACCTGGATAATTTAACAAGAATCTGTCACAAAATTAAGAAATATGCCAAGCATGGTGGCACACGCCTATAATCCCAGCACCTGGGAAGCTGAGGCAGAAGGATCCGTGTGAATTCAAGACCAGCCTGGGTTACAAAAGTGAACTCAAGGCCAGTCTGAACTGCATAGTGAGACCCTGTTTCAAAAAGACAAAAATAAAAAAATAAAAATAAATTTACATGAAGAAATAGGACTGGGATGTAGTTCAGTACAAAGACCCTAGGATCAGTCCCTAGAACCACAAAAAAGAAAAAATATCTTGTTAGGAATGTAGCTCAGTTGTAGATTGCTTGCCTAGCATACATGAGGCCCTGAGTTTAATCCCCCTGTACCACAAGAAAAAAAAAAAAATCTTTAGATTTCCTAATTAGTCTGAGAAGAGAGAGCAGACCCTGTACCACTGGAAGAGTCAGCTGCCAGATTTTAGGAAATCCAGGCTAGGCCCATTGGGTGATGTCTAGGAATTTGAGAATCTGGTCTTAACTACTGTTAGTGTAGTCAGGTTGCAGGAGTCAGGTGTCCCAGGAACGTGCTACTGTGGTGAGCATCGCATGGTTCTGGGAGCTTTCTGCTTCTCTCACTAGTGTCACTACTTTGTTGTCTCCCTCACATCCACTGACAGGCCCACCTTTCCCAGGTTAGCCTCCGGGAACTCTGCTCATGGAAAAATGTGGTATTCTTTTTTTTTTTTCTGTACGGGGGATTGAACTGGACTCTGTGCTTACCAGGCAAGCACTTATTCTACTAAGCTATCTCCCCAGCCCTGAAATGTGGTGTTCTAAGAGACTTGTGGCACAGCTCTGACACCCAGCAGGCTTCTCGTGACCACTCTTGGGAGAGTGAATGTCAATGCATTTGAAGTGTATGCTAGTTTCTTAAATAGTGTAACATTTTAGGCTACATAATACAGGCTGAGTATCCCTATCCAAAATGTCTGGGATAGAGCCGGACGTGGTGGCGCACGCCTGTAATCCCAGCACTTGAGAGGCTGAGGCAGGAGGATTGGTGTGAGTTCGAGACCAGCCTGGGCTACAAAAGTGAACTTAAGGCCAGCCTGAGCTGCATAGCGAGACCCTGTCTCAAAAAGACAAAAAAGAAAAAAAAAAATGTCCGGGACAGGTCTAGTCATGAATTCATTTGTGTTTCACATACATGTTTTACATTCCCTGAAAATACGTTTGCAGTGTTTTTAGTATACATGTGTTGGACTGTAGCCAGTCCCATATAATCATTAGTTTATCTACTTTTGCACTGCCAGGTGTGGATGTTTCTCCTTATAACTCAAAATGTTTTAGATTTTGGAGCACTTAGGATTTTGGATTGGGGGTGCTCAACCTATACCCTTTATTCTGTTTGTTATGCTAAAAGGTGAAACCAAAGCAGATGACAGTTCAAGCAAAGAGACAACAGAAGAGAGACAAGAAGAAGACAATGACTACCACAGGAGTGACGAGCAGGTGAGTCCTCTGCATTCACATTCCAGCACTGTCGTGCTGTATGCTTACAGCACTGTTTCAAAAACTAAAGATAAAATGCCCTGTGGCTTTCTTCCTCTGAGCGCCTCACTTTATCTTTCTTTAAATTATCAAAGTGCTGGGCCAGCGTGATAGCTCAGTGAACTAAGTGCCTGCTTAGGCAAGCTCAGAGACCTGAGTTCAATCCCCAGCACCACATGCAGCACTGACCCTGCCCCCTGGTGTGCTGAGCCAGCCACCCAGATCAGATGTGGTACATACCTGTAATCCCAGCACTGGGGAGGCTGAAAACAGGAGGATCACTCACTATGAGTCCGAGCTGCATAGTGAGACCTTGTACCAAATACTTAAAAAAAAAAAAAAAAAAAGGGCATTAAGCACTGACTGAAACACTTCAAACATAAAAAATTACAGATCAACTCGGGTTCATTTTCTTCAGCCTAGCTACAGGTTTTCATTGTTAAAAACTTAGTCCCTTGTTTGCTGGGAGCTTTCCTGTACATGTACAAACTGCAGGAGAACAGTGGACCCCAGCAGCACAGTGAAAAGAAGCAATCACATAATACTGGGACTGTCCATTCCCAGTATACCACTTTACTAGGTGTATAAAGAAGCAAGACCAGCACAGAGGCACTGTGGAAGAAGTTCGTGAAATTCCATGCTCCTGTCTGTAGAACTTCCTAAAGCAAAATCATTGTCTCATTAAAATAAGGAATAAGAAAATGACATGAGCAGCTGTGAGTTTGGAGGTCTTATTGTGGGGAAACAAAAATGAGACACACGTGAGAGCAGAAGTTGCTGTTACTCTCAGGTAATGCTGTCTTACACAGAGCCTGAGATAGTGAGCCAAAAAATGTTTAAAGCTCATTTTGCCTTCTAGGTGATGAGATCAACAGATGAGGATTGGTAGATGTGAGGAGTAGATGGGGATCTGTGTCAGGAGTTTACTGAATGTCCCTGGGAGAAAGACTAGTATGAGATGCTGATTCCCTTGAGCTGGCCTCATGGTATGATCCTTAATTACCTGACAGGAAGGTGGATGTACAGAACAGTTGTTAGAGCTCTGCAGAAAATAGGGCTGGGCTTGGTCATATCAGAAGATGTAGTAACCACAACAACATTTAGGGCCAGAATAGCCAAATCTTTGTTTTTAATGTATCTACTTTTGTACTGCAAGTAGCACTTAGAGAAATAGGGATAGGTCTGTGCACATGTAGGAGCTGATGATGAGGCCTTGCTTGCCAGTGAGAGGGCAGCTCTGACTGACCTACAGACAGCAAGAGCAAAGGTCACTTTGAACTGTTTCTGAGTTTAGATGACAGGCATTATCTGTGGGTGGCTTGGAGGATCCCTCAAATTAGAGCTCTTGAGTCAGATGGACCCTTCCCTGTTGACCTCTCTAGAGGCAATATTCCTGCAGGGTTTGTTTTCTTTGTTGTTTTTGTTCCTGCAGGGTTATTTTTTAGAGGGGGAAGGTATTCTACTAGGAATTGAACTTTGGACCTTGCACTTGGCCAGGCAGGCACTTGTGCCACTGAACTATCCCCAGCCTGAAGAGTGGTGGCATTCTTCATCTGTGCTGCAGTGCAAACCTAAGACCTTACAGTCAGTCTTACCACAGACTCATCTTCATCTCCTAGTGTAGTTTCCTGTGAATGGGTATAGAACTGTACATAGTGTTCTCCTCTACTTAATCTTTGTTTTTGCAGTTTGAAATTCTTCCATTGCAGGCTGGGGAGATAGCTCAGACATGGAGCCTGCTTGGCAAGCGTAAGGTCCTGAGTTCGATCTTGGTGTGTTCACGGTCTCTCTGTTTTATTATTATTATAGAGGGCTCAGCCTGTCCTGGGGGTGGGGCTGGCGCAGCATGTGGTGCTGGGGATCTAAACTTGCCTAAGCAGGCCCTGTAGACCACTGAGCCATCTCGCCAGCCCATGTTCACTGTCTCCTCACACATTTAAAGCTGCGTATTTCCCTGGTGTCCCTAGTTGCCTCCCTCCTGGTTCTGGTCTCTCAGCACTGATGATTGGTGTTCTGTGTCTTTCATTTCTCAGCGGCTCTAGTACCATCACCTTTCCCTTTTGAACTACACGCTGAAGTGAGCAGTCTACTTTGGCTGCCAGTTTGCTGGTCCTTTCTTATCCTCCTCTGGTTGAAGCATGTAATGATACGCTGATCTTTGCTTGGGGGCTAAGCTCTTTCTTATGTCCACTGGTTCAGATGGACTGGGGGTCCAGCTGTTCTTCCCGTTGCTGATTTTGTCATCCATGTAGTAGCTAAGCTCATGGGCCCTGGAGGCCCATCTCCTGGCTGTGCTGATAACCAGCATATGGTTATTGCCAAATTACAACTGTTCCTCAGTTTCCCCACCTGTGAAGAGAGCGCGATAACAAGTGATGTCTGTCCTGGTTTCTGTGAGCACTGACTGGCTCCACAGTTGGCAGCATGTGGAGGTATTGAGCTGGTGATGCCAAAGCACAGCAGGCTAGGGGGGGCGCTACCAGCTTTCTACACCTGTCTGTGGGTAGAGTCCCTCTGAATTCTCATTACTGTTTTGTCTTTGGCTTTCTGTCATTCTCACAGTTACATTTTGTTTGCTCAGTTGTTGGAGTGCTGTGTCCCTCCCTCACACTGCAAAGGCCTTCTTTTTCTCTGTAGTTTCGGAACTTTAAGTCCTAGCATGTCCGATGTAGACAGTGCACCTGGCACATCGTTTACTGCCTCTGTTCTGGTCATCTGTATGTTAGGGTGCTCTACATGTGTGATACAGGACATTCTGTTGTTGCTCCTTTTAAATTCATTGCAAGAACTCTTTTTGGGTTTTTGTTTTTGTTTTGTTTATGTGTTTTTGAGACCTTGCTATGCAGTGAAGTCTGGCTTTGAGCTCACCTGTAGCCCTGGCTGGTCTCAGACTTACAACAAGCCTTCTACCTCAGTCTCCCAGGTGCAGGGCTATAGGCATGCACCACTGTGCCTAGCTAGGACTCTCTTGCTCAACAAGAAAGTTTAGCACACTTGTGTCTCTGGTAACTGCTGTCTCACTCTTGGACATGGGGCATCTTGTTTGTATTCTTTCTTTCCCTTTTGACTCCTGTATTGGGTTTGGTTTCTTCTTTCTCTTTTTCTCCTCCAGTAGTTTGGGAATATTATATCTTTTTTCCTTCTACTGGCTGCTCTTAAGTTTTTAGACATGATGGGCTGGAATATAGCTCAATGGCACAAGTGTCTGCCTGACAAGTTCAGTCCCTGGTACCGCAAAAAAAAAAAAAAAGTCTCTAAGTTTTTAGACATGCTTAACCTTGTATTTTAAGTCATTTAAAGTTTTATTCCAGATCACTTTTGATAATTTTTAGTTTTATTTCCCACTTACTTTATTCAAGGAATTATCACTTAATTTTACTCAAGTTTTAATACAATGCTAGCAATTATTTAGATTGAACAAGAAGTTTTTTATTTTATTTTTATTTTTGTCTTTATGAGTGAGATAGGCCCTCACTGTGCAGTTCAGGCTGGCCTTGAGCTCATTTTGCAGCCCAGGCTGGTCTTGAACTTGCAATGATCCTCCTACCTCAGCTTCTTAGGTGCTAGGATTATAGGAATGTGCCACCACACCCAAATTTTAACAAGTTTTTAATTTTTTTATATTTTATTTTTGAGGCAGCGTCTTAGTGTAGCCCAGGCTGTCTTTAAACTCAGCAATCCTCTTGCTTTAGCCTCCTGATTGCTGGGATTGTAGATATGCCCCCACCAACCTGACTAAAAGAAATTTTAGGGTTTTGGGGGCTTTTGTGTTATTTTTTCTTTTGTACACTGTTGGATTTGTCCTGTATCTTCCTCTTTGGTGAATCTGTTTTGCATCCTCACATCACTTGAGATCAGTACATGAGTGGTAAACATTCTCAGTATTTGTGTCAGTGTGAACTTCACTGTCCCCCTCACAGTTTGAGTAATTTGGGCAGATAGAGAATTCTAAATTCAAAATAATTTTTCCTTGTATACTTTCTAAATCATTCAGATGCACTTTTTTTTTTTTTTTAATGGCTGGCTCAACCTGCCCTGGGGGTGGGGGCTGGCACAGCATGTGGTTCTGGGGATCTAACTGCAGTCCCCGTGGTTGCCTAAGCTTGCCTAAGCAGGCAATTTAGACCGCTGAGCCATCTTGCTGGCCCTGATTATGCACTTTTAACACTAAACATAAAAAGCAGAAAATGGAAAGCCAGTTATAGAAGCGCAAACCACCCCACCTAGATCTCCAGGTAACCTGGTGCCTCGATCTGGATTTTCTGCTGAGTGGGATGGGTATCCACTGGCACCAGGCAGAGACTCCTGCCCACTCTGCTGAGTGTGTTGGGTCTGTGGTCCTGACCACAATGGACTGTAGCTGGGCTCCAGCTCTGCAATTGGTTTATTAGGAAATGAGGAGGCTTTCACTGGGCCTCTACATACATAGACTATGTTTACCCCTCCATCCTCTTCCTGTCTTGTCTGAAGAAGTATGGCTACCACCTGACTCCACAGCTTAGCCACTGACCCATAGTTGATTGTGACCTGAGGAACAAGCTATGGGTCAGTCTTTCCCTCCTTGAGGAAAACAAGTTTTGCAAATTGCTGGGCAGTACAAAAATATATCAGAGGCTGGGGATATAGCTCAGTGGCACAAGTGCCTGCCTGGCTAGCTCAAGGTCCTGAATTTGATTACCGATACGAAAAAAGTAAAAATAGAAAACACATAAAAACTAGAACTATATGACAAGACCTCTGTTTCTCTGTCTTCAGGCAGAGTAAAATGGCACAACTTCTATAGAAATTCCCCGTGTAGATCATCAGTTCCTGTGCTTTATAGATGAATTGTGTCCCCAGGTGGAATACCTGGAGCTTTGGTCTTCTGTGCTCAGTCAGCCCCCAGCTTTACGGTGGCTTCCTGCAGCCAGTTCTTTCCCATGGAGTCCCGCTCTTTTAGCTTTGCTCGTCAAAAGATCATCTGGGATTTTGTCTCTCCTATTTTTCAGGCTTTTCAACCTCAGGTCCCTCTAGCACCTGGATTTGAGAGTTCAGTTTATTTTCTGAATTTTGCTCAAATCTGTCTTCCAGGAGATGCCTTCCCAGAGTGGCTTCTACCATCCATATAATGTACCTCATTGTGGTGTGTTTACCCATTTAGGCTCTGCTAGGCCAGCCTTACAGCTTATTAAGAGGCAGGGTCAGATCCTTTGTGGCAGGAGAGAGGCAGGGGGCACTATGTGGGCAAAGAAGAAAGGAGAAGTAGAAGCTAGTAGAGCAGGTCTCCCAGAGATGCCAAAGTGGGAGAGGGTAGAGAAGCCCAAGCAGGACAGGCAGTAAGGTCAGAAAGTCCTATGGCAGATGAGCTCTCTGTTAACTCGTAAGTGGGTGGGGGATGCAGCAAGAGGATAAGAGTTCTTAGCACCAACCTGTGAAGTCCTGCATGCCTTGGTTCTTTATGAGTGAGTGGCTGGGGGGCTGTAGTAGCCTCAAGCCTTGGCAGGTATATAGTGGTATTGGGTAAGTACAGGAAACACAGAGTTTGGGATGTGTATGAAAGCTACACATACAACATGCTGGTACATTGGCAACATGTCAAGGCCCAGGCTTTGCTTGGCTCCTGCCAGGTGAACGCTCATCTTGCTGGTATTCAGGGTATAGGAACAAAAACAATATGGGTCTTTCTGCAATTCACTGAATTCAGACAAAATTATACTTCTGAGATTTTCTTAAGTGCACACTGGGGCTTCTGAAGGTCAACCACATACACTGCCCAGTACTATCCCATGCTCCATGTGGCTGTGAAACAGGTTCCATCTTTTTTCAGAGTTCACCTAGCTTCCTGTGGTACCGCACCTGTTTCTTGGTCACTTTACTTATAAACTCCGTTTGTATTCTTAGTCCACTTTTGCATGTGCAGTCCTTTTTTTATCATACGGATGTTCTGCTCTGTCATAGCTGGCCCCATGTGAAAGGTTTAGGGTTAAGCTTTGCACCTTCCATCCCTACTGGATTGTTTCATTAGTCCTTTTTCTTGAAATCTGCTTTATCTTTTTTTTTTTTTTTTTTTTTTTTTTTTTTTTTTTTTTTTTTTTTTTTTTTTTTTTTTTTTTTTTTTTTTTTTTTTTTTTTTTTTTTTTTTTTTTTTTTTTTTTTTTTTTTTTTTTTTTTTTTTTTTTTTTTTTTTTTTTTTTTTTTTTTTTTTTTTTTTTTTTTTTTTTTTTTTTTTTTTTTTTTTTTTTTTTTT
>PVKN010000236.1:0-26967 GCA_004027915.1 Capromys pilorides | reverse complement strand
TATTTTATTTATTTATTTATTTGCTTGTTGTGTTTGTTTGTTTCTTTATTTATTCATTTTGTGGCTGGCTCAGCCTGCCCTGGTGGTGGCGCTGGCGCAGCATGTGGTGCTGGGGATCGAACTGCAGTCTCCGCAGTTGCCTGAGCCCTCCTAAGCAGGCACTTTAGACCACTGAACCATCTCGCCAGCCCTGCTTTATCTTTAGTTGATCTAGTTAGGCCATTTTTCTTTAGCTTAATATTTGCTTGGTGTTTTGGTTTCTTAAATTTTTTGTTTCTTAAACTTTTTAACCAAACCAGTTGAACTCGGGACCTTGCACATAAATTTTCTTTAATCTCTTTTTTGCCTGTACTTCTGTTGTTGTTATAGCGTGCTTAAATAACAGTGAGCACTTACATATGGAAAAGTCCAAAAAGTAATTGAGTGCCCATGCTGGTGCCCATGCCTGGCCTGTGCTAGGGCCCCACTTTCCTTGGTGATCTCATTTCCTGAACCAGCATCTGTCTTCTTAGTCTGTGTTTTTTTGTAGTTGCTTGTTGGCAGCTTTATTTATTTATTTTTTAACAACTTGTGACCATCATTTATAGTTTTTTTTTTTTGTCTGGGCTATGGGCCACTACTGTCTGAGCCACTGCCCACCCTGCTGCAACCCACACAAATTGGATGTGTGTTTCTCTTTAACTTATTTTGCCTCCTAAATCTGAGGATTATTAATAAGGATTTGCAACTTTCATTGTTTTGGGGAATTCCTTAATCATTCCTCCCTAAATCTTTCCCTCTGTTCCTTGCCTAGGAGCTCCTGTTCTGAATTTGTTGGGTTATCAGTCTTTGTTCTTTCTCTGAGCTTTCCTTTGTTCTGTTATCTTAATTAGTCCCTTTATCTCTATGCTATATTTTGGGGGGAAGGGAGAATACCAGGGATTGAACCCAGAGTCTTCACACGGGGCAACTTCATCAGCTAGTTTTTATTTTTTATTTTGAGGCAGGGTCATACTAAATCACAAAGTTGCTGAAGCCAGGTTCAAACTTGTGATCCTCTGGTCTCAGCCTCCCTGAATACCAAGATTATAGGCATGCACCATCATACTCCAGTGTCTCTATTTCTTATAGGTAATTTCTTCAAATGATCCTTTAGCAGGTTCGTGTGTCTGCAACCAAGGCTGTGGTTAAGCCATCCAGTGTGTCTTTAGTTTCAATGAATGTTTATTGCATTTGGTTGTCTCCTGTGCTCGTTTGTTCTTACATTTTAAAGTTTTCTTTCCCTACCTCTTCCAACTTTAGACATACCTCTTTCTGTTGTTTCATTTATTGATTCATTCATTGAGCTTTCAGAGCCTGTGGGTGCTGCTGTCCAGATCTCAGGGGGAGAAGGACTTCTTCAACAGGCCTGGAATGGGCTTTTTCCCTAGAACAGGTTGCCTGTAGGCTTTATTGCCTGGCATCCTTGGCTGTTAGGATTCTAAGCTCATTTTTAGCAAACCTGACTGTGTGGATTGAGGTGGACGTAACTCTGATCTAACCAAGCTGTTGTTCATCTAGAACAGAATGTGCCATGCGCTGCCAGAACTCAGCTTTGCTCATGATTTCTCCTTGTCTTCGTGCAGCTCTAATAGAGCAGCGTAAGCTGAGACCCTGACAGAGAGCACAGGACATGCCTCTCTGCTTTCCTCATAAACCTGTTTGGTATATTCATGCCACCGCTGTGATCTCCCTGCAGAGGTTGGACACTCAAATGGAAATGCCAAGACCTCAATATTGGCCCATGGTGAACGTGAAACTCTCAGTTACTGTGTGTTAGCAAACCATTGGAAAGGGTGTACTGCCCAGAGGGCAGGCAGACACTAAACAGATTTTAAGAGACCTTGTACCAGCTCATTGAAATAGAGTTCTTTCTGCAGTCTGAGTAAAGTGGATGTCCAGTTTCAAAGAGGCCAGCGCTCCAGAATTGCAGTCAGTGGATGTGTGCAGGTAGGGATCCTGCTCACGGACTGTTTTCTCCTCCAGGTAAGCATCTGCCTGGAGTGCAACAGCAGCAAACTTCGGGGCCTGAAACGGAAGTGGATCCGCTGCTCAGCCCAGGCCACTGTGCTTCACCTGAAGAAATTCATTGCCAAGAAGCTCAACCTTTCCTCTTTCAATGAGGTAACCTTGCACTAGGAACATAAACAGTCATCAATTGTTCATTTGTAAGAGAAGAGCATTCTTCAGATTTTTTTTTTTTTTTTTAAATTTTATTTATTTATTTATTTGTTTGCTTGTTGTGTTTGTTTCTTTATTTATTCATTTTGTGGCTGGCTCAGCCTGCCCTGGTGGTGGCGCTGGCGCAGCATGTGGTGCCGGGAATCGAACTGCAGTCCCCGCAGTTGCCTGAGCCCTCCTAAGCAGGCGCTTTAGACCACTGAACCATCTCGCCGGCCCCATTCTTCAGATTTTTAAAAAAAAATTTTCTTTAATATTATGGCTGGCTCAGCCTGCCGTGGGAGTGGGGCTGGCGCAGCATGTGGTGCCAGAGATCGAACCGCCGTCCCTGCAGTTGCCTAAGCTTGCCTAAACAGGAACTTTAGACCACTGAGCTATCTCGTTGGCTCATGTTCTTAAAATTATTTGAGATGTGTAACAACTTTGGAGATTTTTTTTTCATTTTTTTAAGTTTTACTTTAGGTTTGTTTGTTTCTAAAATATTTTGTGCAGAGTCTCACTATGCAGCTCAGACTTGTAGTGATCCTCCTGTTTTCAAGCCTCCCAGCTCTGATTTTACAGGCATGTGCCACCACACCTGGGCGTGGTTGCCAGTTCAGCGCACCTAGAGACTGGGCTGGCTCAGCATATGATGCCAGGGATGGAACCCCAGTCCCCGCGCTTGCCTGAGCAGGCACTTAGTCCGCTGAGCTATCTCGCTAGCCCTTTGATTTGATTTTTGAGACAGGATCTCAGTGAGTTGCCAAAGTTGAATACAGACCTGGAGTCACCCTGCCCGTCTCCCAGAGTGCTGGGATTATAAGCATGTATCATCACACCTGGCTTTCATCTTTGACAGTTTTAATCAGGAAGAAGTCCCTTGTTGTTTTGTTTGTTTGTTTGTTTGTTGTTGTTGTTGTTTTTCTGTCCTTCAAGGTAATACAATAGGAAATAGCAATAAAGATTAAAAATCCTAGAGAACAGATTACTTTAGAACTGGTTGAAGGTTTCGTTTTGAAGGGTTCTGTTCTTTAGTTCCATGATTGGCTAGGTGGTGGATATATGTTGCAGTTTTAATCAGTTACTGAAACTAAAATAGACATAAAAATGCTGTGACTGGTGGCAGAGCTGTGACCAAACATGGGCCCCCAGCACCCTTGGTAGTGCCACTTGTGTGAAGGTGCAAACTACCAGCAGGAGTTGGCTCAGTGGAACCCCAAGCAGGGTCCATGGTCTGAGCTTTGGCTTTTAAAACCCCACCAGGCTGTATAGAAACCAGAGAGGTCAAGAAGGTGAGAGTAAGGTGTTCCCCGTGTTCCAGACAAACTTGCAGATGGATGTGCCTTTAGAAAAGGGGCCTTTGCAGGTGTAATGAAATTAAGGATATTGAGAAGAAATAATCTTGAGTTTTTTCCTGAATCCTAAATCTGATGAGTCCATTATAAGCATGAGGCTAAAGATTGGAGAAACATAGCAGCAGCCACCTCCAGGAAGACAGGAGTGGTCTTCTCTCTGTCTGAATATGTCCTCCAGATACCCCATGTCAGAAACTTTGCCACAGTGCAATGTGCTAGGAGGTGGGACCTTGGGAAGATGGACCAGCAAGATCCTGAGCCCTCAGGAATGAGGTCCTGAGCCATGTAGAATGCTTGGGCAGGTATCATCTTGCACGCCATGCCCTCCCCAGATGCCGGTGCCATGGCCTGGATGTCAGCCTGTGCTCTGCGAGAAATGAACTTTGCTCTTTATCAGTGCTTCAGCCTTTGCTGCTCTGTTACAGCTATGGACTTAAAGCACCCAGGAGCCCCTGGGAGCATGGCCTTGCCATACCTGGCTCTGAATTCCGGGCTTTGGAAGTATCAGGGCCAGGAGCCAGGGATCAAGGGGCTAGGCCCAGCCTTGCCTGCCCTACAGGAGGATGGAAGGGGCACCCACCACATGGAGCCCACTTTATAAACCAAATCCAGATGTGGCAGGGATAAGAAGAAGGGAGAAGGAAAAAGAAAGTGTCCCTTAGTTTCTGTTCTGTGTTTTTTCCTCTATGGAGAAGCAGACACATACAGGCAACTAGGTGGTTAACTAATGGTCAACTTGTAACACCTAGCTGAACTGAATCAGCATGGTTTTAGGGTAGAAGGCCCACCTGAAGATGGTTGTCAACAGTAAAAATGGAGAAGCATAGGGCAAGATGGTGTGTTGTCAGTTCTCCTGGAGAAACTTGTCACACTGATATGGACTCAGCTGTTCTCATCATTGGAGGAGCTTGGATCCTCGCTGTCGCTAAGAATGGCTATGGGTCCCATGAGGGAAGTGCTGGTCCTTACTTGAAGCATTGCTTCCTGACTCCAGGGCAGATCCCTCAGCCTGTTGTCACTGATCCTTTATCCCACTGGCACAGACTTTCTAACCTCCACCACTGACCTTTGGGTTTTCCAAATGTCAGTGAAGAGTCTTGATTGAGACTTTCGTGATACATTGCTATGGGCCCTAGACTTCAGCTGGGCTCGTGGAGAACATTGTAGGACATTGGGATCCAGACCCTCAGCTGGATTCCTGGGGTCTCTAGTGTGTGTGCAGATCTCCCACACTCTTGCATTTGACTCTTTGGGTGACTATTACAAAATAATCCTATAAATTATGAGTCCTATATTAAATCTTTTGTCTTGTAAGCCCTGACTACAACAGCCTGGACAGGTGCTTTGAGCTCCTGTTGAGGTAGAGGTTCTAAGCTTGTTAGAAAGGAGGAGGCCCAGGAAGAGGCCAAGTTCTAGGAACAGGGCTATGTCCTCCTTGGGAGCCAGGCAGGGAGGGTGAAGTATATCTGCTGTAGGGGGTGGTTAGTCTTAAGGATGTCACATTGGGCTCATAGGAGGATGCTGTGGGACAGGTGAGCACCATCTCCACAAACACTGGTAAGATGGTCCCCTGAGCATCACTGGGACCCACCATGAAGAAGGACACCACGACTTGCCAGGAGTAGCAGCCACCTGTGGTACTTAGCCCAGTGTGTGGCATAGCAGTGCTGCACTACCAGGAGGTGGCCAGATGGCCACCCATGCACCCAGAGGCAACCTTTGTCCCTCACTGAGGGAGGAACTCAAGAGGCATCTGGGTCACCATCCTGTACACTCAGGCAAATGCAGATGGGGCAGACAGTGAGATAGCACTGGTACCAGCTAGACCTTCAGGCCTAGGCACTGGCACTGGTGAGGTGAGGCCAGCATGCAGAGCTATATGGAGATGGAACTGGCGTGTGCTCTGGATGCCTGCTAGGTAGCTTGTTAGATGAAGCAGGCCACATGCCAACGTCAGTCCCTGCCGGGACAGAGGAGCCCTGGGATATGGATGTGGGTGGTGGGGCTGGCCAGCAGGGTGAGTGGAGCTGTCCTGCTGTTCTATTTGATGTGAACCTAAAAGTACTCTAAAAATAGTTTGTTAGATAAGAAAAACACTGGGTCCCCACTTCTTTCTTCTGCTTCAATAAGAGGTCAAGGACCAGGAGGGGACATATAGTACACAGGGTGCCCTTGGTGAGAGCCTGGCAGCATGGCTCTGTGGGATAGGCCGGTGGGTGAATGAATACTCCTACTTACACCCCTGAGGTACCTTGGTGGCCTGTCCTCAGTGCATAGAGGCAGGGATAGGGATGACTCCTGGCTTGGCAGAGGTACATTGAGGACCTCTATAGAAGTGGATAACCACCTCAGAAGCAGTGAGCTGACCAGGGACTCAGGTTTGTGTAGTTTGGGGGCACAAGGGGTAGGGCTGGGTACCCAGATCTCATCACACATATGGAGCAGCTAGCCCAGGTCATACACTTCTGACCTCATGGGAAGGATGTCTCTTTCAGGGACACTTCTGACAGGTAACATATGGTCAGGTTTCCGTTAATGATGACATGGTGGGGTGGGGGCGTTAAAAGAACAAACTACCAGACTCCTCTGGTAAGAGCTCTTCTATGAGTGCCTAGGGAAACATACATATCAAAGACTTGGGCACTCTGCTTCTCACATAGCCCTGTTTGGCACCAGTCTCACTGTGGGTTAAGCGTGCCCCTAACTGTAGCTCCTTTCCCCTAGTTGGACATCTTATGCAATGAGGAAATCCTGGGCAAGGACCACACCCTCAAGTTCGTGGTGGTCACACGGTGGAGATTCAAGGTGAGCTGCTTATCTTGCCATTTGTTTTGCCAGCTTTCCAAACTGCTGGGAGGCACTTGCTCTGCATGTATGACCACAGGGGTTGCTGGGAAACACTTACCTTTCTGAAATCATTCACCTCAGCCAGACGTCCTAGGCACAGGGTCCTCACCCCTATCTGGTCCACAGGGCTAGATGTTGGGGGGGACGGGGCAATGACCACTGCGATCAGAGCAAACACTAAGCCTTTGGGTGCCTTTCTGAGGCAGGAGGCCCATGGGGGAGTCATTGTCTGGGCACTGCTCCTCAACCAGTAGGGTAGTAGGATGTTGATAGCCAAGCAGACACATGCTAGGTGGCCAAGGCCCAGGGCTTACCCAGTGCCCAGGATGACCAAGACCAAGGCTGATAGGGGGCTGAGATGAGCAATACCAAGGCCAGAGGATATGAGGTCCAGAGCAGAGCTGGTACTGGGGGGTGGGAGGAACAAGTGGTAGAGCTAGTGGCACACAGCCCTGCATGGGACCTAAGCATTACACAGGTGGTCCCTGGTCCTGGATAACCCAGGGCTCCTGTAGCCGTACATTACCCAGGACAGATGTGGTCATGCACTGCTCTAAACACATGCATGTGGGCTCAGTATCTGCCCACTGCCCCCTGAGGCCTTGTATCCTTGTCTTGCAGAAGGCCCCCCTCCTGCTGCACTACAGACCCAAGATGGACTTGCTGTGAGCCTGCGTTGCAGACTCTGGCCTGCACCCGGCTGCACTTGGCTGTGCACAGTGACTGCGCCGTAAAATATTGCCTCTGGGTGCCATGCGGACCAGATTTCTGAATAGAGAATATTTATAACTTTTGTATAAAAGAATCCACACCCAACAAGACACTACCAGCACGCGTTTACAGAGGATGAAAACACTTCGCAGTTTCATGGAGCTGAACGTGCCCATCTCTGCCTCTGGCCCATAGGCAGAGGAATGAGCGCCTGCAATAGGCATCTCCAACAACCTCTGACACAGATTGCCCTTGCTTGCTTTCCAGGTCTTGAGAGTCAGAGTTCATTTCAGTTTAGTTCCTGGATTAGGTTTCATGATAAGTCTCAAAAATACTTCTACTTTTATTGAGTCCTTCCTAAGTTATTGAAACATGTTTTATGGTAAATGATATTTATGTTGCCTTTAGCTTCTTGAAGACTTAGAAGATATATAAAAATTTAATTTAAAAGCATACCAAAAGAGGCTTGCATAGTACCATGATCCAGCCATGGTGCTTGAATTCCCATTTACATGGCACCACCCAGCCCCAGCCTGGGCCTCCGGCACCCCAGGCTTCCTGTCTCAGCTCAGGCACACTCAGCAGGGTAGACCAGAGGTGTTTTCACCAACTAAGTGTTGGCTGGCAAAACAGTTCTTATTTTTCAAAATTGCTTTTATTAAAATGGGCACAAATTGGTGCCATTATTTAATTTCTTACTTTTTCTTTCCCTTTTTTGCGGTGGCAAGAATGACGGTGGTGTTTGTTTTTGGTGCTTATCAGACGAAGTGCAGCCTGTGGGGAGACCACTTCCATACTCGGGGGTGGGGGGGGGGTGGGGATTGAAGTCTCCCGTGAGGAGAGATGCCCTGCGTTGTGACTCTCCATAGAAGGCAGCTTTTGAGCCAAGGGACTGGGCCCAGCTCTGCCCAGCCAAAGTTGCTTATTTGGGCACAGGCAAGATCTACCCCTCTCAAATGTGAGATATTTTTGTCAAAGGAGGGAATAAGCTCTGCCAGCGCAGACACACTTTCCCTCAAGCCTGAGATGTAGGCCTGCAAGGGCCGGGCCCCTTTCCATAGTAGCTGCAGTGCGGCCTGGAGCCCCCTTCCCTCCATGGCCTCACTGATGAGCCGGACCAAGGCTTGTCATTGGTCTGGGCCACCGCCTTCAGCTCTGGGTAGATGAGGGTCTTGGTGTATGTGAGGGCCAGGTTTTAGTGAGTCTTTCCCTTAGTGACTGGAACTTTTTCTTGGATTTACTTTGAAAGCTATGTTTGGGCTTGTCAATATCCAGTTCCTTTTGTTTTCTTCTGCTTCCTGTTTCACATACACAAAATGTCAGAAGCAGCGGCCAGTGAGACCTAAGGTCCTTGATGAGGAAACATCCATTAGCTCATCCAGGCAACCTTTTATGGGAGGCCTTTCTAGAACACAGACACAAGCCTTGGTTAGAAATTGGTCAAAACTCACCTCCTTGTTCAAGCCCAGGACTGTGTGGATTATTGTTTCCTGAGCTGGCTATTCATCCAAATCGTTTCTAGAGTTACTACACAAGGGTTTATGAGTAAATATTACCTGTCTACCTCAAACCACATGTACTGCTGAAGCATTCTGTAAAACCACATTATCACAATGCAGTTTTAAGTGTAACATTAGAATTTAGGTATTTTCCTGTGTGGTGAAACTAAAGAAGGATTAAACAGTTTGAGCCTCCAAATTCAAATAAAGTTAATTCACCGTTAGATCAAACTTAATATTGCTGTATAATCTCATATTTGTAACTTTGTAGCTACCTTTGGAGTCACTTGACTTGCTATGGTGCTATGTTGATAGATTTCAATGTGCAGCCAGGTGGGATGTCGTGTCCAGCCCCGTTTCTGGCCAGGTGCCGCCCACCCCGAGCAACCCAGCTTCTGTCACCGTTACCCTGATCAAACCTCAGCAGCAAAAGTACCTATTTTTCTAAGATTCCACCATGCAGCTGTCTTCACTGCAGGACCGTCCTGGCGCCCTCTGCCCCGTGGTCTGACTTGTAGCCTTATCTAGTTCAGAGCCGAGAATGGAGGAACCTGCATCAGTGGACGCTCTGGGCGGTCCGTTTCATTCTGTCAAGCTTTCATTTGACATCAAAAGCTGAATTTTACTTTTTCCAGCATGAACACCAGGATCAGTTGGCAATTGGTCCTGTTAAGTTTTCTTAGCAGATGGAATTGCCATGAAGTTGTTTTCACCACTGTTGTGCTGGTAAAGCGAAGGCTGTCAGATGGGCCCTGCACACCTCCGGCAGCAGTGGAACCAGCCTCTCCCGCACGTGGTCTTGCTGGACACTGTTTTCACAAAAATAGAAAATTCAGATAGAATATATAATATTGAATTTAAGATTTGGGGGGTTAAAAAAGAAAACTTAACTTTATAAAATTATTTATTCTATTTTAAGCCTTCTATCATATATTCCCATCCAGTTGTTTGGTTTTGGTGGTCCAGCTTTATTTACAGGCATATAAGATGAAATTGTAAGATGTTTTGCAAGCTTCTTTTACTTTGAGTAGGCTTTAATTCATATGTTTTTATAGGGATGAAGAGCATTTTTATGCTTTTGTGCAATAGATTCCAACATGCATTACTAGATGTGTTTAAATTGTGATGTAGCATCGATTCTGCTAAACAGAAAGGGAATATAGGAATTACAAAGTATGTGCATTTGCCTGTCTGGCTTTTCTTTTTCATTGTTGCTATATAATGCTGTTACTAGGATTGTTTGTGTGTATGAGAGAGAGACAGACAGACAGAGAGAGAGAGAGAGAGAGTGTGTGTGTGTGTGTGAATACCTGCCAGCAATATTGAAGAATAATTTGCCACCGCAGCCCATGGGTCCTAGGCTCACTGCTGGAATCGTGTGACCTCAGCCTGCAGACCTGATGGTGCTGCCTTCTGGGCCTGCTAGCCCCTGAGGCCTGTGTTTTGCATTCAGTGTCTTTGGAGAGTCATTAGTCTTATCTCTAGAGGCGTGCAGTGTGGCATTTCATAGTGATCTGAAATGTGTCCTTGATTGAATGACCTAGGAATGAGCCAGCTGATTTCTACATTGTACGTAAATACTTTATGTGCTCTCAAAACATTCAAAATAAATTTAGTGCAGATAGCTAAATCACAAAAGAATCCAATTTATCTGTTTCCTCAGGAAATCATATAAGCTCCACCACATCACATGTGACCTTAACATGAAAACAAATGTGTTTCTCTGCCTTGATACTTAAATACATTAAGGAAGTAACTGGGATAAGTAGAGTAGAAAATCACTTAAATTATGTCATAATCTTTCCACATATTGTGCCCCTCTGGGACCTGCTGTGGGGAGCCGCAGGCACTTCTGTGTGTTCCTGTCCCACCCATGAGTGCACTGAAGTGTGGACTGAGGCATGTGTCCCTGCAGTGTGTGCGGCGTTGTTGTGAGCGTCCTCCATCCCAGTAACTCAGATGGGTATTGGAGACACGTTTTCCCCAAATGACAGTGACATAGGTCAGGGACAGTAGCTCAGCCTGAGCCTTCACCCATGGCACGTGGAAGCTAATGAAAGCTATCACGGTGTATGGAAATGATAATACAGATACATATTTTTGACTGTTTAATTTGAAAGTTTACATTTTTTATGCTTTGTGTTGGTGTGTAATTTTTGTACCATCGGTGGCTAGTTTTTTGTCTAAAATCTTTTTTGGAATATTGCTTAATGTTTTGATTTCATGATAGTGAAGCTTGTATTCAGTGTTTTGCCAATTAATATTATATGCTTGTAATAAAAGCAGAAGAAAAAACTCTCCCAGACTGGAAATTTATTATATAAAATATTTGTAAGAGTATAGACATGATTTGTTATGGTTAGCTCTCTGTGCTCATATATTCCAAATTCACAGATCCAATAAACGGTGTACCTGAAATATTCAGGAAAAAAATTACATCTGAAATGAAAACATAGATTTTTTTCTCATTTCCTAAAGTTGACTATAACAGCTTTTTATGTGGCATTCAGTTATATTAGGTATTTCAAGTCATCTAGATGTAACTTAGTTTGCAGGAGAATGTGCATTGGTTAGAAGGAGATCCCTCACCACTTTATGTAAGGGACTTGGTATTTGCTAGGATTCTGGAATGGGCCATAGATGCATAGTATCTGTAAGTGTTGTAAAAACGGTGGATGTGGGCATGGCTCACCCCTCAGCCTTCCCTGCACTAAGGAGCACACAATTAATAGTGTGGCAACCTTCCACACGTGCAGCATTCCCACCCTTCCATTGTATGTATTTCTCTCTGGGGCTCGTGGCTACCTACCACCTCCTCCTTGTCCCAGCCTATCAGCATAGGGACCTGGGGATGACCAGACATCCATAGCTCCCTGGATGCCAGCTGCTGTACACAAGTATAAACTGCTTCTCTCCCCCTCCTTCTGTGGGCATGTGTACCAGTATGGGCTTTGTCCATCCACACTCAGCACAAAGCTGAGGAAGCCACTGACAGAGAAAGTGGGATCTGTAAGGCCAGGTTCCACCATTCTGGGTTCTACCATTCTGCCATCTGCATCGAGCTGAAGACCCTGTGTCATACAGCTACCAACTTGGCCCCTGTGCAGGTGTTGGGATGCCACAGGCCTCCCACTTCCCTCTTGGTGTAGCCTGTACATGCTGGGCCCTGCTTGCCCTGTGTTTTAGTCTGTGATGGCCTCTGGCATTGCTCTTCATGTTCCCAGGAGGCTGTTCCCACATGTCCATCTTGTGTATGGTAGATTAGTTTTTCTTGTGTCATGTTTTGGGACTGGCTCCAAGAATAGCTGCCAGGACTGAAGTCATGGTGTCTCAGGGCACTTGTACTGAGATACTCTGCTCAGAACCTTCCTTGCAACATTTGGCAGGGTCATACACACTGGGTTGGTGACCTTGAGAGCAGGAGCAGCCTGGGGCACAAGCATCTTGGGAAAACCTGTCTGCGTGTCCAAGCAAAGGATACACTTCTAGCACGCAACGGGGATCTGAGGCTGCCCTAGGTTAGGCCTGATAGTGTAGGAAGCCCACCTACTTGCTGTCTTTGTGTGGCTCTGCATTTCTCAGCCCCTGTTGGCTGACACCTCCTCTCCTCTAGCTACATGGAGATGAAGTCTTAGGCCACTTGAGGTCCCCTGAGTCATAGCAGCCCCCAGGTGCTCACCTAAATGGCCCTTTCTTAGGACACTGGGTGTCCCAATATAGCCAGCCAGGATGTGTCCTCACCATAGCATGTTGTATAAGCCAGTGACAGATGGCTCAGCTGGTCACGAGTGAAAGATGCTATTATTGGGGTTAGGGAAGGCTAGAACCCCACTTACTTCTGGCCACATCCTTGTCATTATCTGGCAGACAGTGGTCATATTTCAGAGTAATCCAAAGTGCCTGCTTCTAGACCACCTGGAGTCTCCCAGAAGTCTGCCCAACAAAGAGCTGATGACTTGGATGGGAGCACAGCCTTGTGCTCAGGCAGCTGTGGGCCTCCCCACTGGGCAGACCATTGCCTAGGCTACCATTATCAGAAAAGCAGCTCGGTGGCTCTCGTGTGTCAAGAAAGAAGAGCACCCTCCATTTAGGTCAGGGCACAGCAAGTGTAGATGAAACCAGAGATGACAAAAAGCCTCCTGCCAACAAAGTGCAGTGGTCTGGTAGTAGGCAGGTTGTCTTCTTCCCTGTCACAGAGGGACCTGGTGCTTCATGAGCCTTCTCCACCTAATCGTGCACAGCCCTGGTCCAGTGAAAAGGCCTTTCTCACTGAACAGCAGGTCCCTCCTGAGAAATGACAACTACAGGATGTCCTTAAGCATAGGGGCTGGAGCATTCTGACACAGGTGAAGCAGCTTTGTACTCTGGCCTTACAGGTGACAAAGAGACGGGTGAGGTTTGTGCTGGGGTGGTGGTCAGTTCTTTTCCAGAGTTGAAGATCAGGGTGATCACTGAGTTCAGGTGCTGCTGGCGACCCATGCCAGGGTGTCTATCTCCAGCGACTGCTGGCTGCTTACACATGGAGCAGCCTTCCAGACAAGGTATTTGATGTAGCAGAGATAGGACAGCTGGGAGGGGCCAGGGCAGCAGAATGGGATGAGGATGCAAAGGCATCTGCCATGATGTTGCATGTAATGACATGGGGACTTAACTCCTGCCATCTTCTTTGGACTTTGTGTTTGTTTCCTTTTCCATTTCAGTCTCCTGTACACAGTTACTTTTTTTCATTCCATTTATTATTCTGTCAGTTTTTGAGCTAGACATACATAATTAAATCCTGATATTTAAGTGGTTACTCTTCAGATTTTTAAGTCAAATTATAATTTACACTAAAACCACAATGACAACAAAATAAAAACACAACAGTTCACTTTGATTTCTTTTCTGTCCCATGGATAACATGGAAGCTTAGTTTCAAAACATAAGGGAATTTTCTGATCATCTCCATTGCTGATCTCTAGACCAGATGTCCCAAGGCAATATCAGGTCCCATCTTATTCTAATCCAGAGGCGGGTTTTATTTGAGACAGGTTCTCACTGTGCAATTGGGATGGCCTTGTGCTCACTTTGTAGTCCCCAGGCCGATCTCAAACTTGCAGTGATCCTCCTGTCTCAACCTTCCAAGTACTTGAATTACAGGTGTGGGCCACTATGCCTGGCTCCAGGGCCAGCACAGAGTTCCAGGGCTGGCGATCAAACTCTGGTCCTTGTGTTTGCCAGGTAGGTGCTTATGCCTATGAGCTATCTCCCCAGCTCCTAATTCTAAGTTTTATAGGGACTCCTTTATGACCCAACATAGTTCACTTTTGTGAATATTTGTAGGGATCTGTTGGTCTCAGTGAGATCCATTGTACCCCAGGGAGCAATGGCATCAGGAATGAGGAAAAGATAGTCAAGAGGACAAGAGCTGGCTTAGGTGGTGGCTCATCTACCTGGTTGGCACAACGATCCCCAGAACAACAGTTAAGGGCCTTTATACCTTCACAAAGTCGCAAGACACAATGTTGCCCGGCGACTACTAGCCCACAATGTCTAGGCAGGGTGATTTTCTCAAGACTAAAGTAGCCTGACTGCTTTAGGCAATGAGGTGTCATCCTGCCCTCCCACACAGGATCAGTTTCAGCTTCATGGTGGCACATGCTTGTAATCCAAAAGCTTGAGAGCCTAAGCCAAGAGGATGACCACAAGTTCAAGGCCAATCTGGACTACACTGCAAGGCCCAGTCACAAAAAAAAAAAAAAAAAACCCGGCGTGGTGGCACACGCCTAAAATCCCAGCACTTGGGAGGCTGAGGCAGGAGGATCACTGTGAGTTTGAGACCAACCTGGGCTACAAAAGTGAGCTCAAGGCCAGCCTGAACTGCACAATGAGACCATGTCTCAAAAAAGACAGAGAGAGAGAGAGAGAAGAATCCTGTGTTCAGTAGGCAAAGTTTGCTGATTGTTCTCTTGGAAACAAGAAGCACAATCATTTCTTTTCCTCATTTTCAGCCTGCTCTTCTGTACACACTAAAGAGATATGTTAATGCTTTCAGTTTAACATCTTCTTGGTCACATTCTCTTTCACTGAGAACTTTGATTTTATTGGGTTGGTTCCTATTCTTCTCTGTTCTCTGGTTATTTTTCTCTTAGTCTGTGTTTGCACTCAATAATCACTTGTTTGCTTGTTTCTCTGTAGAGTGGCTCCTTAGTGTCTTGCTGGTTCTTTTCATCCCGCTCTATTCAAAATGGGATTTTCACTTCAAGTGAATTTTGACTCTTCTTTCCACCAGACTTGTCTCCCTGCAACCTTTCCCACCTTGTCCAGTTGGAAGAAGAGGAATTCATAAGGAAGCCCCTACTTTCCATTCTGTGTGGCTGAGACTTCTGGGAGGGTGTGGATGCTTAGGGGACTTCTCTCTTCTATGCCATTTGCTACTGGTTTTGAATAATTTAATGAACTGGATCTTCATCTTCCAGATAGTTACTTTTATTTTTAAGAAACAATTTCAGAACAGTTACAAATTTAGAGAATTGCCAAGGAAGGTAGTCCAGAGAGCTCCTGAACCCTAACCAGCTCCCTGGTATTAGCACCTCACTGTCATGAATAAGCCCACATGGACATGCTGCTGTTAACCACAGTGCATTTTCTTCATATCCTCTTAGTGTTTTCTTGCTGTTTTTGTGTGTCCCAGGATCTTGCCCAGGATACCTCATGACATTTACCAGTCACATTTCTTGGGCTCTCCTGTCTGTGAGTTTCTCAAGCTACCTTTGTTTTGGTGACTGTCTCAGTTACTTTTCTCGTAGTGCTGGGCCAAAATACCTGAAACTCAAAATTAAGTAAGGAAAGGTTTATGTCGCTGATAGTTTATGGAGGTTTCGGTCTAGAATCAGCTAGCTCCAAGGCCGAGTGGCACATGGCAGGGGGCAGCGATTTATGACAGCAGAAGACAGCCAGAGCAAAAGGAAGATCAAGTGGCATCAGAGCAAGCCTCTCTCCCTTCCTTATTATACTGCATTCAGAGCATCTGTTCCAGGGAAAGTGTGGCATTCTCACCCATAATCCCAGCATTGGATCATGAGTTAATCACAGACTCCAGAGTCCATCCCATGACTGCATAAGGCCTTGGAGGGACAACTAGACACAAACTGTAACAGTGACCTTGGCGATTTTGAGGAGGGGTGTTTGGGCATTTTGCAAACATCCCACATTGGGGGTGGTCTGATACTTTTCTGAAGACTGGACTGAGGTAGTGGCCTCTGACAGACTGCAGGAGCTCTACGCTCTTCTCCACACAACACAGTAGATCTGTACAGCGTGTCATGCAACATGTCACTGGTGATGGTCACTTGGATCACCCAAGGTGTGTTTGCAGGTGGTTCTACTGGGAATCATCCATTCCCCTTCGGTGCTGCCATCTCAAGGGCAGAGCATCACATAAGCTCTTTGCACTCCAGGCAGAGACTCGCAGCTTATGTACTGATTCAAGATTTGTGTTGGTGTGGACCACCTCCTTTCCTCCCTGTCTTGGGTTTTTTTTTTTTTTTTTTTTTTTTTTGTACCAGGGATTGAACTCAGGACCTTGCGCTTGCCAGGCAAGCAAGCATTTAGTCTACTGAGCCATCTCCTTGGCCCTTAGTTTTCTTTTCTTATTTGATTTGATTTGATTTGATTTGATTGATTGATTAATTGATTGATTGAGATAAGGTCTCACTATGCAGTTCAGACTGACCTTGAGCTCACTTTTGTAGCCCAGGCTGGTCTGGAACTTGCACTGATCCTCCTGCCTCAGCCTCCCAAGTGCTGGGATTACAGGCGTGCGCCACCACACCCGGCTTAGTTTCCTTTTTTTAAAAAAATTAATTTTTTTATGTATTTGGTACAAGGTTGCACTGTGCAGCTTGGACCCATAGTGATCCTCCTGCTTTCAGCCTCCCCAGCACTGGGATTACAGGCGTGCTCCATCATGTCTGGTCTTGGTGGCTGGTTCAGTGCACCTGGGGGCGGGGCCAGTGCAGCATGTCAGAGATCAAACCCCTGTCCCTGCACTTGCCTAAGCAGAAACTTAGTCCACTGAGCTATCTCACCATCCCTTAGCTACCTATTGTAGAGACAAAATACTTGACACCCACAACTGAAAGAAAAGGAAGTTTCTCACCTTTCAGTTCATTGTCAGCTGGCCTCCAGGTAGGACAGCATAGCACAAGGGCCTAATGGTGGAGAGCTGCTCAGGGGATGGGGACAGGAAGCAGAGAGCCAGGGAGGAGATACACCATTACAGGACACCTCTGTGTCCCTCCTCCTCTGACTAGGCCTCCTCTTCCAAGACCAAGCCAGCTGCAATGCCCCATAATCCAGTCACCTTCCACCGGGCCCACATGGCCTGGGGAGGACATCCAGATATAAACCATAACACTAGGTTATGCTGCAGGTCAGCTGTGACCACCTGAAGCTCTCAGCTCTCTCATGCATGACAGGTTTGTTTTGCTTGCTTTATAATATTCCCTTACTCCCTGCTCCAGGCATAGATGGATTTCTCCAGGTTGGTGAATTTTGATTACTTTATGTATGATGTTTTTCTTGGAGTCCCATCAAGTTGCTCTATTCCTAGCCCTGCCATGGCTGAGGAAAGAGAGTGGAGGAGAGGGGGCCCAGGAAGTGTCACAGAATGTCCCCCCCCTCTTGGGCCCTGCTCAAGGACATATGTGGACAGAGGCTGAATCAGAGGAATAAACCCTGAAACCCAGGAATGTTTTTGGTCACTCTCCTTTGGGAGAGCTCAAGCAGGCACCAAAGGCTACTGGTGCAGTGGAACAGAGGGCAGTGCCCCCTGCAGCTCCACCATAACCACCTACCCACCCTCATCATGCCCCTTCTGCCTCCTGCCAGGGGCAGCAGACTCCTCCCAGTCATTTCTGCCAGGCCAACTGCTGTCCAGTCTCAGCCTTAGACTTTTGTCCAGCTTACCGGAACACTGGATCTTCTCAGGCAAAGTCTTCTGTTCTCTGTACAGCATGAATCTCAGTGCACTCACTGAAGGGTGCAAGAAACAGTCTTACTGTGCGGCTACTCACTGCATTTCAGCTCTGATGCCCATCCTCTGAGGTGCAGACCTTCCCGGGAACCACTGGGCCATGGGTCTAGGTGCAGGGATGCCCCACCGGCTTCTAGCCCGCCCGCCAGAGGTGAAGGACAGGTCAACCCAGGGTGAGAGTCTTCCCCGAGCTTTGGCACCAGTGGGCCTGCAAACGACAGTGTGAGGGCTACTGGCCGGTTTCACCCTAGCCTTCTCAGCACCTGGCACCCTTCAGGCTCAGTTCTAAAGAAACTCCACTGAGCTAGAGGCCTCATGGTCTCCCTGCCACACAGGGGGAGCCCTGGAGTGGGACCCCAGCGTGTCCCCAACCTGTCCTGGCCCCCAGGATAGCAGGTTGAGTTAAAGAGGCAGTTCTTGCTGGGGACTCTGAGCTCACACAAGATGAAAGGTGGAGGGCTGGGCGCCTCGGTCTCTCCACAGCCTGCTTGGATCCCTCAGCCCCAACCTCAATGGCTGAACCTGAAGGCACCTTGCGCGGGGTCCCTGTCTTCTCCCCGTATCCTGGAGGAGTAAAATGCTCTGCGAGAAAGGCGTCCCTGGCTCCTGCGATGTAATCCCGGGGCGTCACAGTTACTACTGGATGGAATCGGGGCAAAGCCTCCTACCGACTGGAGGGCTGGGGTCTCATTAGAGAGTGTGGAAATGGGTTCGGCAAGGGGCGGGGCCCGAGGGGGGAGGGTTCAACAAGGAAGGCGGGACCTAAGTGAGCAGCCGGATTGGAGAGGAGGGAAGGGTGACCCCGAGCCTTGGAGGTGGAGCAGCGAAACAGTGGGAAGTGAGGACCCGGCCTGGAAGGGGGGGGGCTTGAGAGGAGGCGTGGCCAGGATCCAGGGCGGTACTGAAGGGGCGTGGTCAGAGATGAGCATGGATAGAGGCGGGGCTAGGCGACGCTTCCGCAAGGGTGGCTTGGAGTGGCTTCCCCAGCAATACACATCTCTAGCTCTGCTTGACCGCGCACCCTTCGGCACGTGACCTCAGAGCCGATAACCGAGGCCCGCTCGGTAGGGAGGATGCCACGAGTTTTGTCGGCGGCCACACCGTGCGGCAACGGGCGCTTGGCCCCTGAGCTTCCTCTGTCCCTGGCGCTTTTTCCAGGTGCCAGGTCTACTGGGGACCAGATGGCGTGGACAGGTGGCCAGTACCCGGGGTTCCGGCCCCAATAGCTCTGCGGAGACAGCAGGGTTTGTCTCGCTACGGATTAACAGATCTGGACAAAATGGTTTTTAATTGCCGCGCCTTTTAGCGTGCCTTCGGGGCCCGGATGGCTGGGTGGGCAGCTCTCCTGGGAGGGCCCGGTCGCTCCGGGCCAGGGCGCCTTCTTGGCTTGGCCGTTATCCCTTTGCCATGTGCAATGCTAGTCGCGAGGGCTCGGGCAGGAAGGCGAGCAGCAGCAAGCAGCCCCTGCCGTCCTGCCCCAGAACGACTTGTGGACATCACTTCCCCCCTTTGGGGTCCCCACGTCACCAAGAAGAGGCAGCCCTCAGCATTTCCCTCCGCCCTCTTAACCTGGCCATTTTCCTCCAAAGTGGAAACCACTGCTTCTGACAATACAAACTGTGCTTGTCTCTCATCGCTGGAATGGTCGGGTGCAAAAGAGGGGACCTTTGATTATCCGAGGACCTGGCTCAAGTGTTTCCTTGGAGTCCTCAGACCTCAGATCTTCTAGCCAGGATCCAACCATCAATTGCTGCTGTAGGACCAGCCGGGCAAGGTCCCAACTAACAGAGCACATCCCAGGTCATTGCACAGGATCAGGAAGGATCCAGACAGGGCTGTGGGTAGGGATGTGTTGGGAAGTGGAGATGAGAAGTGGTGAACTCTGGACCCCTGCATGAGCAGCTGCGCCAGCAGCCACATGTAGCAGCCAAAGCTGCAGAGATGTCTTCTAGATCCCAGCGCATGTGGATCTGGGTGGGAAGGAAAGTTGCGTTGCCTCTAGGTAATGCCTCTTGAATGGCTCACAAGGCAGGGGCTGGGGGTGGGAGGCACTGTTCTGTGCTAACCCTAAAGAGCACTCACTCTGAAAGGCCTCCTGTACCCAGGAAGACCTCCGCAGGAGTGGAGAATGTGTGACATTTCTGCCTGCTGAGACTGGGCTGATCTTGCTAGAAGATCATTGGACAACCAGACGTTCTGCCTTGCTGGAGATAGCCCCCAAGAGGTCTGTCAAGGCCTTTCTGGGGATACCAGTGGCCATAGCACCTCAGGATGAGTGGATTGGGCAGGGACATGTCCCCAGAGAGGAGGCAGGTGGAGCTTCTGGTATCATCTGGTCTCAGGCCTCGCTCTGAAGAATGCGTGAGGAGAGGAGAGGGACCCTCAGGGTTGGAAAGGACCCAGCAGTGTAAGCATGGACCCCAGGCTCCCATAGGTCTGACTGTCTGGGGCTGTCATAGGCCCCAAACAATGACTGGTGAGGCCCTCAGGATGTTTCAGGACTGTGGGGATGCCCAGCACCTGCCCCGGCAAGAAAAGATAACTTCCACCTGATGGGCATGAAGGCATCTTCCAGCCAGAGTGGGGACTTGACAGAGAGCTACACGGTGTGAAATCACTGTTTATTAGCTGTGATTCCATCCAGAGAGACCACACACAAGGGCCCCCGACATGCAGGAGGAGGCCAGGTTTAAGGACAGACAGACAGTGACACAATCTAGCTAAGCTCGGCGGCCCTGGGCACCCATGCACTGGCCACGGGATTTGGGGTTGACACGAGAACACCCAGGCTGCTCAGAGCTGGCTTTTCAACGTGTGGAAACAAGCATTTTAAAAAGACATGGACCCAGGAGGAGCAAAGGATGGCGGGGGCGAGCAGGGCGCAGGCGCCAGGCATGCTTCGCCTCTTTGGACGGAGGGGTGTCCGCAGTTTGTATTGCAGTCTAATGGATATGGCTTCTCTAAGAGCTATGTAAGGTCATGAAGGTCAGTGTCATGCCACGGCCCTGGCCTGTCACCCTTGGACACTGCAGTTTTGATGTGGACAGAAAGGGCCAGGGGGATCGAGGCAATAGCCTTTCTGTTCTGGTAAAACTCATCAAATACCAAAGACCTCATTTACCTGAGATTCAACTTATTGTGATGCAAATTAAACACAGGGGAGAAAAAAAAGGGGCGGGGGGCATAGGAGACCAGGATGAGATGCACTGAGATCATTCTGCCAGCTCCCTGGGCTCTCTTGGTCTGAGCACAGGGAGCCCCTGAGCCCCCACCCAGGGCCCACACCTGTCTACTAAGCACTGCCCACAGCACTTTGGAGGAAATGCAGGGAGAGCTGAGCCCCTGCACCTGCCTGCCCCCCATGCTCCACCCCTGCCATGTCCTCAAGTCTCTCAAGCACTGGAGTATGAGTGTTCCTGGGCAAGGGCAGGAGCCCCTTGGGGACAGGGGTGACAGCCAAGGAGAGGCAGGTTTGCAAGCATGTTCTGCAGGGGTGTCAGAGAATTCCAGACTTATTTCTTTGTTTCCCTTGGTTGACATGGGAACAGGCTGAGGAAAGCCTCCCCGAGGAGGGAGGTGGGGGGTGGGGGGACAGAGAAAGCAAGGCCTGGGTGGGGGTGTGGGGAGAGCCAACAGGAAGACAGAAGCAGGGATTTTCAGGCCCAGCAACCCAGGTAGTGTGCAGTGGGCCAGGTGCTGCTGCTCCCCAGCCCAGACATCCACCCCTGCTATGGCTGTGCTCCTGAGTTTGAACCCCATGGTGCCTGCCCATGATGCATGGACCACACCCAAGGTATTCGAGGGGCTGACCTGGGTGACCCTGGCTGGTAGGGGTGGCGTATGTGAGGGCAGTAGGGGTCCAGCCAGCACAGAGGGGCTGTGCCCTGGGCCTCGGCGGGGGTGGCAGGGCCGCTGCGGGAGGAGTGCGGGCAGGGTGGACCTAGGACTATGGCTTATAGTGGCGTGGGGGCCGTGCTGCTCCCAACGCTCTAGGGGCCTCTGAGAGGGTCTGTACAGGGGGCAGGCAGGGGCTCCAGCTCCCAGCTGTCCAGGCCGTGTTACTTCTTGAACATGTCCTGCAGTGGCCCGGGCAGGTACTTGATGACCGTGTCCAGGATGCTCTCATCCTCCTCCTCCGGCTCATCGCCACAGCCTGGTGGGATGGCCTTCTTGGGCCGGGTCAGGCTGCCCTCTGAGTTGGCCTCCATGGCAGCCTGGGCCTCAGCCTCACGCTCTTCCTTCTTCTTAATGCCATACTGTGGGGAGAGGAGGTCAAGCAGCTGGCACCCAGAGAGGAAGGTGTAAAGGAAGTTCAGCCCACCTCACACAAGACCCCAGGAGAAGGGGCCATCCCTGGAGGGGCAGGGGCCCTACAGAACAGAGGGAAGTAGCTTCTGCCTAGGGGGTTGGGAGGTGCTGCCACCACAGAGGCCGCTGGGAGCTGGAAGCAGCAACATGGATCTCTCCAGAACCGAGGGAGTGAATTTCTGCTGGAAGGCCCTGCCTTTGGTGACCCTAAGAGACAGATGCTGCCATATCCACCTACCCCTGGCCCCTGGGGTGAGTGCTGACAGCAAAACCCTCCAGTGCAGACTATGGAGCAAGCTGGGCCCAGGGTTGAGGGTTACACGCCATTCTCAGTCCTGGGTGTGCTTCAAGATGCCACCTGGGGGCAACAGGGGCCATTTTAGGACAGAAGAACAATGAAATGCAGTAGAAGAGGTGTCCCTGTAAGGGCAACTGTCCCCTGCCTGCAGGGTGCAGGTATCCCCAGGTGTAGGGGAGGCAAGAGCTATCTCTAGCTGGAACCCCAGAGTACCATGCCCCTGGCCTGTGACTGCAGCACTGTGTGGAATCTTGCGGTCACCAGAGCAGGGCAGGGCTGGGAGCAGTCTCCATATCACCCACTGCCCTGCGGCCACAGGACAGTGCCTTGCTAGGGGGTAAGGAGCTGGGGGAGCTGGTCTGGCTCCCAGGTCAGTGCAAGGCCCGGGCCAGGCCGTGTGGGCTCTCTGGGGACTGGGGGAAGTGGCAGCGCTATGCTGGACCTCGCCAACCTCTCAGCAGAGTGCGGATCCTGCTCCTGCCACATGGAGGCAGCTAGAGGGTGTGGACAAGGAGGCCTGGGCCCTGAGGGCTGAGTCACCAGGGCAGTGGTTCTGGGCAGACGACCAGGGTGTGGGTCACCCCAGCTTGGCCTGAGTCCAGTCTCCGCACTGTGGCCCAGGGTCATTCTGAGCCTGCAGGTGCCTGGGGTGGACCTGAGAGTCAGAGTCAGAAGTCACTTGGCCAGGGACAGGACAGGTAGTCTCCAGAATTCAAAGCTAGCCCCACCTGGGCCAGGGTCCACAATGCCAGGTGACTGCACCCTGCAATAGCACCCAGAGGACATGGCTGCCCCACCCACCAGATTGTTGCCCATTTTGCAAGTTGCAAGGAACCCTGGCCCTAATGTGGGTGCTTAACCTCACATTCTGAGCCTTGGGGGCAAACCCTGGCCAGGTCACACACCTGATGGCCAGATCCCTCCTGCCCACAGGGTCTCCCTTGCTGTCAGGACCCTGGAACCCTAGCACAGGACAATCCCACTGCAGGAGCAGGGAGTGCCAACCTCCCAACATAGGTGACACCGCCTGGGTTTGCCCCAAAGCTGTGTGCAGATGAAAGGAGACAAGGGCTGGCCCAAGGGAAGCAGCCCCTGCCCCACATCCCCTGGTGCCCACCTTGTCGCGGATGCCCTGCCGCATGACCTCTCGCTCGGCCTCCATCTTGGCATACTTGGCCTTGCGCTCCTCCTCTGCCTGCCGCAGCGCCTCCTGGCGTTCCTCCTCCTTCTTGGCGGCATCGGGGTCCTTCTCCTCATCACCTCCCAGCATCTTCCCCATGTCCTTGGTGGCTCCTGGGGACAGAAGAAAGTCAACCTTGCAAGACTCCCACGTATCCTGGGGTCTGGGGTCAACACTCTCAAGGGAAGGGGCCCAGTGCTGTCTGTGGAGAGCCGCGGCTTGTGAGATTGTGCGGCTGTGTTGCTATGTGCAGTACATGCGTGGACACACACTCAGGCAGCAGCTATGTTTAAATGTGATTTGGACTTGAAGGCATGGCTGTGTTGTGGTTGTGTGTCTGTGTACATGTCTGTGTGTGGGCATGTGTATGTGGCTGTGTGTGCACATATGTGTAGGTCTACTTATGTGTGCATCTACCCAGGCCTACATACAGCCTCCTCTGTGTAGCCAGAGGACGGGATGCAGGTCCGTGGCAGGATAGCTTCCACCAGGGCTATCCTTGGTTGAGGAAACCCTTGGTTGAGCAGGTGCTGCCAGTGCCTGGCACAAGCTGGCCTCCTGCTGTGAGCTTCTGGTTTGCAGACCCCACAACCCTCCCCACATGCCCTGGGCCCATAAGCCAGAAACATGTAATTATGGCACCTCACAGTAGCCAGGAGCCCTGGCCCTGTCACTCTGGAGGGAAGAGCAGCACAGCATTCAGACATGGGCAGACCCGGGCTCATGGGATTGGCCCCTGACCCCTGGGCACTGCAAGAGCCACCAGCTTCTGCACTGAGGCCCAGGGCCCCACCGGCCATACCCATGAGGTCTTGGTCTCACCAGACCTGGCACCAGGCCCTATCTGACACTAGCTCTGCCAAGAGGACCCAGACCAAGGAACTAGAGCCCAGGCTCTGTGCAAATAACCCCTAGGAGCAGATTGGGTGTCCACCATCAGCACCCATCCTGGAACCCAGCAACCCTGTGCACAGTCTCTCCCATGCCCTGCCTCCCCACAGCTGGAGCTGGAGCTCCTTCTCCACCCCTTGGGACCTAGAGAGGTCATCCTGCCTCTGTGGGCCGTGGGTGGAAGACACTGACTTCATCCTGCGCTGGCCTCTTCCAGTGCTGTGGCTGCCTGGAGTAGCCACAAGTATAGGAAGACAAAGGCCATCATGTCCCTGTAGGGGCACGAAATGAAAATGAGAAGCAGGAGAAGGGGGATAAGGGGGGAAGGGGAGGGGAAGGGGAGAGGAGTGAGGGGAGAGGGAGGAAAGAGAGGAAGGGCAAGAGGTGGGGAGAAGGGGCGGTGCCTCAGGAAGAAGATATCACCTGGTCACTGGCAGGAGCTGGGACAAGTGGCGCCCCACGGGGACATCTCTGGAAGGAGCTGCATGATGCAGGCAATGTGACTAGTGCCTTGGACCCTTGCACTTTAAAACTAGTTAAAAGGGTGGCATTTGTGCTCTCTCTCACAATGAAGATATATATATATATATATATATATATATATATATATATATATATATATGCTTTAAGTGACTTATAACTCCATCTCCCAGGAACATTCTGGGCCACCGAGACAGCTCTCAAATAAGGACGAGTCTGTGATCCACCACCCAACCACAGAGTGTGAGATCCCTGTCACTGAGAAATGATACAGGTGACACGCAGCACAGCTGCACTAAGGCCTACAGACATGCATGAGGAAAGGGTCCCTTGGGAAGGCTCAGTGAAAGATGTGGGAGCAGGCAGGAGAGTCCTGGGCTAGGCAAATGACCCGGGGGAGGGGCAACAAGGACAACCACCAAGCAGGTCCACTGTCCTCTGAGACACTGAGCAAGATGCATTTGCAAAGCAAAGTAAGCAGAAGATGTCTAAGAACTCACAGATGGGATCACACAAATATTCAAGCAACAGATAATTCCCATGATATTTAGAACATTCCTGGAATGGAGGCAAAAAGGAAATCCTCTGGGTTATTTTTATGAAATTAGCATAAGAGTGATGCCAAGTCAGCTTGGGAGGTGTGGAGAGAGAAACCAAGGCAGAGGAGGGAGGGAGAGGGAAAAGGACAGGGACAGGGCTGGAGAGACGGAAGGCGACAGAGTAGTGGCCAGGCCCGGTGTAAACATCAGCCAAACATTAGAGCAGAGGTGGGCACAGGGGGTGCCACCCCAAGTACCCTCCTGTTCCTGCAACTAGGCAGGCAGGGATGACCTCCCTGCCCCTCTGGAGAATGTCTCAGGGTAGCCATGCTCTCTCCCCTCCTCAGCCTGGACACCACAGGGAAGAACCTGCAACCCAGGGGGAGGGCAGGGGTCACACACAAAGGCTGGGAGCAGTGACATCCCAGGGTGTGCTTGGCACGGGACAGTGTGGTGTATAGCCCAAGGCCTGAGTACATTGCTGCAGGGGATCCTGGCAGCCCGTGAGTCTCCTCCTGCCTGTACCCCACTCTGCGGATTCACTCCCTATTGCAGGCTGTGCCCCAGTGCTTCATGGGTGAGCAGCATATAACCACGGGAGAAGCCCAAGGGCCTCAGGCGTGGCCAGCTGGCTCACCTGCCTGGCACCCGCGGGCCCTCCGCAGCAGGTGCCCCTGCGCGGTGGACGTCCGCGCTGCATGGCCCACACAGGAGATGCAGAGTCACACAGGAAGCCCACAGTTTGTTGTAGACAGTGGAGTTAGATAGAAATATTATAGGCAGTCAGAGAGGAGAGCTGGGCCCTCAAAGGAGCCAGGGGAAGATGATACATACATCCCTCGACTGTGGGAGAGACAGATACCTCCAGCTGTGGGCCAGAGTTCAACAAAAGACGAAACAAATGCACTCACGTATCTCCTTAAGGATAGACATCAGGGACTGATATTCTAAACAGGTCTCTATCACCTTGAAAAAGCCAGGAAGAATCATTGACCCCTACAGAAAAAGCCCATCTGTATTCACGCCCGCTTGCTACCAGACTCTCTTGGTCCTGATTTCATCAATTTTACCAGAACAATTATACTTGTAATCTTATTGTTTGACCATAGTTTTGTCCCACTTCATGCCCACCTTGTGATTTCCAGTGTTTCCCACCTCAGACTTGCCTTATGTCATGAATAGGCTCTATAAAAAAACCCTGGAAAAGGCAGGTTCCTTGGCAACCCACTAGGACCCCCTTCTGTCTCTCTCAGATAAAAGCTTTCTTTCCTTCCATAAATATATCTGCTCTCTGCTCTTAACCTCTGTTGTTCCTAAAATTCATTCTTTTAGAGAACACAAACTCATCCCAGATATCTAGTAGGTTGGAAGCTTCATTTCTTCTTAAGGCACTGAGCTATCTCTCCAGCCCAGAAGTTTCTATATGTCAATTTCAATTTGTAGGAAGCAGCCAAGCAAGCCAAGTGCATGCCAGTAATCCCAGATGTCTGGAAGCTTGAGGCAGAAAATCAAAAGTTTGAGCCCAGCCAGGACAAGTTAGTAACTTAGCTCACAAATTAAAAATTCACAAAAGGGCTGGGAATGTAGCTTTGTGTGAAGTCCCTCAGTTCAATTCTCAGAATGAAAGAAAAATAGCAACAGAGAGAAGAAAGGAAGAAGAAAGAG
>PVKN010000235.1:0-92597 GCA_004027915.1 Capromys pilorides | reverse complement strand
TTGATAATCAAATTGAAAGAGTTCTAATAGGTGCTGTGAGTCAAGAAGTCTTACTTGTTTTCATTTATTTTTAACTGTAGGAACTTCTTAGGCAAGGAGAAAGGGTCATATTGAAGCTTAACATGTAAATACAATGTTAGAAATGAGTGTTCGTGCTGGTAAGATTATTTTTAAACCACAGGAAATCTGAATTGGAATGTTTTGGCATTTTAGTTAGGAAATTTAAATGTAAAAGCATTTTAATGAAAACTTTCATTTAGGTTATGCAAGTTGTTACATTTTCAATAGTTTAGATATAATGTCCTTGGTATTTGAAAATTATTTTAAAATTAGGTAAAACAAAGCCCTTTTTCAGAGGAATTTGTAATGTAGAACACAAGATTGAATGAAACCGCCCAAGGACTCAACTTAGTGTTTTCAGCCTAATAAAAATGTTGTAAAAATACTTGTAAGCTTGAAAATCACACTAGCTATTCTTGTTTCAAATTCTGCTTAATATATTGTTCTGTATGATTTTATAATAAACAGATTACTCCTTGAACAGGAATTAAGAATAAAGCTGCCAGGAAGGGGTTTTGTTGTCAGAGTAGTTCCCGCCTCATGTTTTGTAAGAGATTTCATGGTCCCATTGTAAAGAGCAGATGATTTAAAACGTGTTCCCAAGATAAACTTTCCCATTGTCATTAATGAGGATGGATAATACTGAGTGACAAGTGCATTAGGAGTGACACAGAGAGAGCTGTTAGATTTGTCAGGGCTGATCACTTCAGCCTGACACTTGCGGACATACTTTCTGTGGAGGGGGTCTGATTTAAGGATTGTAGAGTCCGTGTTTGCTAATACAGCCATGTATTTTACAATTAATAAATATATATTTTGCAGTATTTATAAAATATTTGGAAAATTCCAAAGGTTTAGTCCTTTCCCTTTTTTCATGCTTTAGTTAGGTCCTGATTCCCTTCTAAGATAATCATTAGGCTGTATAATGTTGGAGCGTTCAGACATTTTGCACAAAACTAAGTTTTGTCTTTTAAAAAAAGTCTTCTTTCTTCGGCTGAAGGAAAGATAGTGACCATGACGTAAGTTATGCATGTGGTTATTTCTGCTGCCTCATTCTCACACACAGCAGTGATCACCTTGAGAACAAAGATTTTTAGAGAAGCATAGATGTGTCATTTATATTGCCTCTAAAAATACACAGCAACACAGAAATATGTTTAATGTTACTCAGCAAGCGACTGATAATGTGTGGCTTTTCTGGCATTTAAAGTATTTCCAAAGTCTAGTGTGCCTCTGGGTTTCGATTTTGAACGTGCAGTTTGGTCACTTTTTCGCTTTGATTCCTCTTCCATGCTGCCAACCAAATTTCATCTCTCTGTACCTTTTTGACACTAATAATGGCTGAGTCTCTGTTCATTTGAGTTCAAGATTTCCCAAGCGGCAGTTTGGTGCTGGGATAAACTATCTATCGTGATTACATAGCACTAATCTGACTCCCCAGCCCAGCCTGTGAGTGATATTGCCCTTGACAGCTCACCTCGGTGATGAGCCGAGGTGAGCGCAGCCACAGTCGGTCCCTGTGTGGCCGAGGCCCTTGCTGCAGAGGCTGGCGGGGCCCCGCCTGGGACCCAGGACCTGCTGCGCAGCGGCACGGGGAGGCCTATCACTGTTCTGACTTTGAGTAGGATTACTTCTGTGGTACAAAACTTCTCAAAAATATTTGATACTTCCAGCCATCGTATGTACAGCTTCACTGTATGTGTACAACCCCGAGTCAATTTTTAAAATATTTATGTTTTCTAAAGCATTCTATTATTTTTACATTGCAATTACCAAATATCAAAGATCTTCAATTAGCTTTTTACTTTTACCAGAATTAATTTCTTGTAATATGTCTGTTTTTATGTTAGGAAAATGTTTCTCAAAAGATTTTAATCCTATAATTTTAATATAAAGTTTCATATTCTTTAAAGACTTTTATAATGTCTGGAGAGAATAAGTTGAACACTGCCAGAAAGTACTGCATTTTAGGAAGCTTCCCCTTTGTTACTGTTGCTGTGCGGCCTAGAGAGAAACAGCTTCTCAAAAGAGTAAACGTCTGTACTGTTTCACATCTTTGTGTGAACACAACTTTCCATGGAATTGTAGTGTTACCAAACATTTTGAGATCACAGCCAACAGGATGTTAAAGGTCAAACTAATAACAGTCTACAAAGAGAGAGCTCCGCAGTAACTTTAAGAATGCACATGGAGGGTTTGTCTGGCTGGAGGGCCTCAGAGGAAAAGACAAGGCAGAGGGTACTTGGGGTGGGCGTGTGCGGCCAGAGCAGCTTTCCATGGCCTTTACAGCCAGGAAGCCCCCAGCCAGATCTCTCGGGACTGTCCTGGATGTGGCAGTGTGCTTCCCCTGAAGGTGCTCGAGTGGCCACACAGCTGGACCCGCAGAGTTCTGTTAGGGCAGTGGGGCAGACCTGTGGTACATGGGCCACCACGCCTTGTTTGTATCCCTGAAGCTCTAAAAGGTTTGGCATCCCTGTGGTACGGCATCAGCACCAGCACCTACTAAATTGATTCATAATGGTCTGTATGTTTAATTAATAATTAATTAATTATTGTTCCTTGAGAAAGATTGCTTTTGTTTTTTGTTTTTTTGGTGTGTTTTTTTGTTTTTGTTTTTGTTTTTGTTTTTTTTTTGGTACCAGAAATCAAACTCAGGACCTTGAACTTGCCATGCAGGCACTTGTGCCACTGAGCTGTATCCCTATGAAAGATTTCTTCTAATACAAATATTGTTTTCTATAGCTATGTAAGGCAACAGGATGATGCTAATTCATTCTCCGTGAAGTTTTTGGAGAATATACCTAAAGTCAAACAACCATCAACTTCATTTTAGAAATTTATGAAACTAATTTTGTGGTATCACAGAAATAGTGGGTGAAATGCTAGTGTGTCGGATGCAGGATAAATTACTTTTAACTGGGAGGCTGAATCTTTAGCTTCTTTGTTAAAAAAGAGTACAAATAAGAAGTAAAACAAAATTACAAGTGATACCGAATTCACTTAATAAAGTAATATGGCTCTCAGTACCAGCCGTGATGCACAGTGTTGCCTTCCGACCAGGGTTGCCTTCCAGCCAGCTCTTCCTATCACCAGATACATGCATGCGAAATTGGAAGAGGAAAGAAATGCACAAGAAGCTGAGAAGAGAAAAAGTGCAAGCCATTGAAATGAAAGAGGCAAAACAAATTAAGTTTTGTCTGCTCCTTTTATTCTCTGTGTTTTATTTTAGTGTAATATATATTAATTTAATAACATATAAAATGTATAACCTCTATCAGTGAGCTGCATAATCTTATCCAGTAACATGTATTTCCAAAGAAGGAAAACTGTCAAAGAAGTTAGTAAACTATTTATGTTTATCCTTTATTCCAAAGGCCATTACACGTGGAGTTGAGCCCCTACCCGGATGCACACAAGGCAGCCTTGATCTTGTGCTAAATTTTAACTTAGGTCGTACACTCTGTGATCCGAACCCAGCTGCTCCTCCCCTCTAATTATATGATCATTAAGTGTACTTTTATTATAGGATGCACCCACATCGGTTTTTAAAAGTAAAATTACTTGTATTTTTCCCACAAGTATCTATTTTCTAATCAGAACAGTTGGTATTACATTGGCTTACAGTAAATATTCAAAACTTTAGAAATGGTAATTATTGAATAGTTATGATCCAACAGAGTAGTAGCTTGACTTGGAAAGCAGAATTGGCTAACATTAAATTTAGAAAACAAGAAAATTATAATATTTTATCTAATATTTAAATAATTATGCTTTTAGAGTCTTAATACAACCTTTTATCTCACTTGAATGTACTCCGCCTAGTATACAATGCATCCTATAAAAATGTATGACAGGAAAGTAAAATGGTCATTCCTTTTCCTAAGGAGGCTGCATAAATTATCCTGAAAAACACCCTAACCTCATCCATGTGGCAGAATTACTGTGTTCTTCAGAATGTGCTTAACAGTGATTGGCAACACTCACGTCCCTGGCTCTACACGTTCACGAAGGAGTAATTCTTTCCCACTGTTATTATTTAAAGTAATTCCCTTTTCTTTAGATGTCAGACTGAAATTTCCTTTGGAGCTGTGTGCATGAGTGTGTGTGGGGGGTAGGGGGGTGCTTTAAGAGACCTGTAGAAAGAAGTATAAGAAATCTGGCAGGCTTTTAACTCTCCCGACCCCGGCCAGAAGAGTGTGATGTCCATGTAACGCGTCTCCTGCACCGGCGGAGCTTCAAGGGCTAATTACGTGCGATGGGCGCAGCTCCAGAGGGCAGGGGTAGACACCCGTGCACACACTGTCAGGTGAACATTTAATCTGCTGTGGAACTTTTTATTAAAATGTGCATCCTGAGGGCTGGGCGGCAGCCTCTCAGCCCCCTCTCCTGCCTGGAGCTCCGCTTCCCGCTCTTCTGCCGTGTGCAGTTCCTCTTAGATATTGAAGGTGGCCTCTCCCTTGCCCTCCAGGGGCTCACTCGGTCCGTGTCCTGGGTCTTAAGTCAGCCCTCAGCCTGACACCAGCTCCTCAAAGATGCCCTCCTGCCTTCCCGACTGGCTCCCAGGTGCTTGCTGCCTCTCAGGCCTGGCAGCACACACAGCTTTGTTGGGGGCCCCGCTACCTTGATGTGTGTACTGAGATATTCATACCACCCAGCCCGAGATCCAGCATGTACCATAAATATTTATTGAATGAGTTTACAGAGCCAACAGTATGCTAAATACCCAAATCTGTCTTTCAACGGCTCACCATCTGGGGCCAGGATGTCTGCTTTGGTGGGGAGGAGCTTTCGTAACCAGATCAAAGATCAAACTGAACTATTGGCATTTTCCCTTATTGACCCAGCTGTTCTTTGTCTTTAAGGACTGATACTCTCTAATTGGAATACTCCTTCATATCAACCTGGAATTAAAAATAAAACAAAACAAAAAACAGCATCTCACTCAGTCCTTCCTAGGGGGACTTTCTGTCCCTGCCCCTCTCCCGCTGTCTCCAGTCTTCAGCACCCACACTATCCTTTCCAGTGAGAAAGTGAGGCCAAGTGCATAAAACCTTGTCTGGGAATTAGATTCAAGTTGGGAGGCATCTCCAGCTAGTCTCTTCCTCTCTTCTCGGCCCTGTAGCTCTGGGGTAGGAAGCCACTGTGGCTGCCTACCTAGGTGACTGGTTCAGACCAAGTGGCCAAGCACTGTAAATGCACAGGGGAGGGGCCAAGCAGATGACATCATGATAACATGGGGTATAGCAATGTCCTGGGAGCTTACAGTCACTGTTCCTACTCAATTGACATTTATATCTATCATTTTATGGTAATTTGAAGCATTGTTTAAAATTCAGTTTGCAAGGGCTGGCCAATTAACTCAGTGAATTAAAGCACCTGCAAGCAGGTGCAGGGGCAGGAGATTCGATCCCCCACCTGCCGTGCCAACCCTGTGCCCAGGGCACCCTGAGACAGCAATTGAGACTAGGTGTGGTGGTGTGATCCCAGCTCTTGGAGGCTGTAAACAGGCAAATCGTTATGAGTCTAATCTTGTAGTGAGACCCTGAACAACCTGTAGACCCTTCCCAAAAATACTACTACTACTACTACTACTAAATAAATAATAAAATTCCGTTTGCAAAGCGTTATGACCCTGCCGTCTTCTCCTCCTGTGCCTGAGCGCATTTGGAGCTGCTCTGCTATTTAGGGAAGACTGTTTCTCCCTTGAATCGTTGCGTAGCAAGACTCGTTGTTTCCAAGTAGAAGCCTCCTTCTCCCCTGAAGAGTAATAATCTTATGCTGCAGACCAGACAGATGAGGACAGAAATGGCTCATTGTGATGCTGCCTCCGTGAGGACCGCACTGATGCGAAGGGAAGCACAGATTCCAGCCAGGAGAGCCCTTTGCCTTCCCCGTGGCATTACAATTCACATTTCTCAGATATTTTCCTATAAATTGGAAATTAAAAGAACCACTGTAAATCATTTATAAAAATTATATCTTGAAGCTTTATTCATAAAACATTTCTCTAAAGTCAGTTTTTCATAAGATATTTTCTCCTAACTAAAGAAGAGGAATTACAGTTCTTTGTATTATCTCTTAGTTATTTTAGAGGTTTATTGCCTTAATCTATGTATAATGTGTTTATCCTTTAGGATACATTTTTTAAAAGCATGGGCTGGTAATTGTGCATATTGCCATAGTTCTATCTTTCATCAGGATAATTATAAAAATAAATACAGGTAGGGCCAAGAAAATACGTAAGTTAGGGTGCCTTTCCACCATCATGCTTACACTGGAAGATTACTTTAGAAAATAAAGGGCTTCAGTTTCCTTAAATATCAACCTAATTTTCAAAATAGTCATAAAAGTTGGCTAAGTGAGGGGCTGGGGAGATAGCTCAGTAGAATAAGGGCTTGCCTGGCAAGTACAAGGGCCTGAGTTCAATCCCCGGTTCTGCAAAAATAAATAAATAAATAATTTTTGGAGTGACAGACACACTGAGCGCCCATTTGCAATTACCCTCATCTGCCATCAGAATGCACTCAGGCCCTTGACTGTGGCAGACTAATGTGGGGAACAAAAGGACAAACAACATGCGTAGGTTCTGTTCTGAGCACTGAGGGCCCACAGTCATTTATTAAGAATTAAATGAAAGGGGGCTGGCAAGGTAGCTCAGTGGACTAAAGCACCTGCTTAGGCGAGCTCAGACAAGCCCAGGGACTGTGGTTCCATTAGGGGCACCACATGCTGCACCAGTCCTCCCCCCAGGGCAGACTGAGCTGACCAGGGTAGGGTGTGGTGGTGCACACCTGTAATCTCAGCTCTGAGGAGGCTAAGAGTGGGAGGATCACTGAGTTCAAGCTGTATAGTGAGACCAAATACATTTGGAAACAACCAAATACATTTTTAAAAAAAAGAAGAAGAATTAAAATATGGGCATAGTGTTGTGACTAAGTTTATGATGATGGCTCATCTTTGTTATTGTTAAAAAGGAAAAGTTTATATATTTTGAGATATAAAATATAATGCTTAATGGAAAGAAAAGAATTGGCTAAGTGGTTCTCTTGCTTCTACCTTGAAGCTCTTTATAGGAAAAGCTTGCCAGTGTCTTTACACTGGAGCATGGGTCTTTGAAGAATGAGCATGGCGCTCCCTGGACACGAGGCTGGGAGGGGTGAACTCGCAGGCAGCAGCGGGCGAAGCGGGGGTAGCCGCCGGGACCATCCTGGGTGCCGCAGGCTGGAGAGCCAGCGCCACGCAGGGCAGTGTGAAATGTGACGCAGAGAGCATCACGGAGGGTGAGGACGGCTCCCTCTGTGGAGGGGGGAGAGAGAGGCCGCGTTGTTTGCGCACTGGCTTCCGTCCCTTGCCTGGGCTGCAGTTGTAGTTAGCGTCACGTGGTCGCCCTCGCAGATGAAGATGGAGCATGGGCTCAGAACCTGCGCCCCCAGCAGCCTCGCTGCTAGCACAGGCTCCAGAGGGGAGGATCTGGGGCTCATGTGGGTCGGGAGCCCATGAAGGCTGGCTCTGTGCTTCACTCCAGGTCTGCTCCTCTTGCCTTGAGCTCACCGCCCCAGCTGCACCCATTCACCTCAACTTTCCCAGGAGGAGCCCAGCGGCTGGGTGAGCCCATGGGTGCAGGGTGACTGCGTGTCCATGCCTCACTGCCAAAGAGTGCAGGAGCCCCTCTGGCCCTAGGTCTCCAGGACGGTCTTCTGCAAATTGTACAAGCTGTACTTGTGTTAAGCAATAAAGTGTCAGCTGGGTGTGATGATACACACCTGAATCCCAGCACTCAGGGAGGCTGAGGCAGGACCCTGTCTCAAAAATACAAGAAGGGAGGGAGGGAGGGAGGAAGGAAGGCATGAGGAAGAAAGGGGAGAGGGGAGACAGACAGACAGACAGACAGACAGACAGACAGACAGACAGACAGAGATGGAATGGAGTCTCATCTTCATAACAGGATTTTGTGATGATGATGTTTCTTAGAATGGTATTCTAGGACTGAGAACCTTACATTTAACTGATTCTTGTTGATCATCTGTGGGGTGGAAATAATAATACAAACCTAAACAAAAGCCCAAGCATTATATTTACAGCTTCATCGCTATGGTTTCCAGATGAGCTGATGGTATTCTAGTAAGTTTTAAGTGTGAAAGAATAGAGCCTAGAAATTAATAACACTCCTAAGGACACGCCAGTGGTTTCTGATGCTGATGGGATTCCAGGGCTGTATTTCTGATGCATGCATCCCAGTCATCACCAGTCCCCATTAGAAATTCCAGAACTTTAATTATCACAACTGTCCATGTGGACAAGGTGAGGCTCCGAGGCAGGGTGACGTTGCTTGTACCCTGAACAAACAGAAGCAAGCACTACCTGTGTGAGTTATTTAAAAGAAAGAGCCAGTTCATAGATGTTTGAACGTGTTGAATATATTTAGAATTTCTTCTACACAATATGATGTGCTGGTAGTCTTCATTTTTTAAATTATTTATCTAAAGAAGTGCTAATTAGCTCATCTTTTTCTGCTTAGAGGGACTGGAGAAGGATTATTTAGGAGTCCTGTTCATTATAATATTTATTCATTCATGATATTGCCCATTAAAGAAATCCTTGCTAATTCAAATATGTGATCTAAGATTACCTTGAGCCATAGATGTGTAGTATGTGGCCGTGAAAATAAGGCAAGTTATTACCTTCAGATCATGCTGCTCAGTGTACCGGAAAGAGGAAAGTTACTAGAATTGTTTTTTAATAGAACTAAACAGGGATGAGATCTGTGTAGAATCTCATCAAAAATGTTTTTAATAGAGCATTTAACAGAACACTTAATAACTCTCTTAGGGTATTTTAAACATGAGTAAACATTATAAAACATTTTCATTAATAAAGGTTTCATACCGGAGCATTTTGAGTATATATGGGAAGCTGTGCAGAATACGGAGTGTGTGGGATGTCTCATTGGTAAAACTGGGTGGAGCCCTCTTGTGCACCTGACCTGCCGGCTGCCCCTCTGCATCTTGCCAAGGACAAGCATAGGCCTGAAAGGAAGAGGAGGGGAAACCTGACCCCTGCAGTTTGGGCTCTTTGAATGTCAGGGTTTGGTATTACACTCCAACCCAGAGACTCTTACAGAATGAACCATGATGTATTCAGGAACAGGAATTTTGAAAGAATTTAATTCTATCTTTAAGAGCTGGCCAGATAGCTCAATGGGCTAAAGTGCCTGTTCAGGCCATGCAGGGACCAGGGTTTGATCCCGAGTATGCTATGCCACCCCCTTCCCAGGGGCCCACTGAGACAGTGATTGAGACAAGGTGTGGTGGTGCATGCCTATAAACCCAGCACTTGGGAGACTGAAAACAGGAGGATCACTATGAGTCTGACCTATGTAGTGAGACCTTGTAGACCCTATACTAAAGACATTAATATATATTTTATCTTTACAAACTTGTGCATTGTTGTTACCCATATCATCCCCGGGTGCTCATCATGCTGAAGGCCTGGGTGGCACCTGTTGGGCCCCTGGGGAGTGACCATGAGTGAGGACTCGTGAGTCCTCAGTGGACTAATCCACTGTAAGATCCCAGTTTGATGGCACCAGGAGGAGGACAGGAGCAGGAAGCAGGGCGTCCTTGGTGAAGAGGTGCCATGGGTGGCCTGGGGGCTGTGTGTCCCACCGCTCCTCTCTGCTCGCCCTGCTTCCTGCCTGGTGTGAGGCGAGCAACTCCCCTCCCCTTGCTGTGGCCTTTCTGCCTCCCTGGGGCCCAGAAGCAGAGGAGCCAAGTGAGTAGCCGTGGACTGAAACCACTGCAGCGGACCCTTCCGCCAGAGCGTGCCTTTGCTCCTAGGACGTGTGCTCTGACCCTTGCTCACTCAGAGCCCAGTCAGCACTTGGCCGTTGCCAAGCCATGAATGCCACCTTTTCGTAAATCTTCATCAGTTCAGAATGCTGGTGCAGAGTGTGTTAGGTATACCGGTACACGGCGTGGTGGTACCAACGCTTTGGAAGTGACTGAAGCTCAGCACTTGATAACTCCTAGCCCTCTCCTACCTCATTGTTAATATACAGAAAGAAAATCGTTGATTCGTGCAGCTTCCTGTGTGTATCAGTTCTCTGCGTGAGGGAAAGTCATGGCTGTCAAGAAGGAATGGAGAGGGAGGGCTGGGAAGGGAGGGAGCTGTGCCGGAGCAGATGGTGGCACGAGAGCCGGCACTCTGTGGGCTCAGTGCTGCAGCCCTTTGTGAGGTGCAGGAATTAAGCCTAGACCCTGTGAGGACGTTACACAGGGGAACTGCAGCCCCCACAATGGCCCACAGTCCTGTAGTCTTCTTCAGATGTCTGAGGGGTATTTTTGTTCCCCTTTAAGTGGAACGAGCAATACTCAGCGTCCATTCAGTGTGACTACCTTCCCTGTGGACTTCTGCTGCCAGACCTGCTGATGGCGCCAGGTGGGTCAGTGCAGGCCAGCACAGCGCTCTACCTGGGTCGTCAGTGCTGCCGCTCAGCTCGGTCTGCGTCAGGCCCTTCTCACAACAGCCAGGAGGATGCCTCTTCAATGGTATAATTCAGCCTGGATCCTGTGGTCCACTGTCAGGACTCTGCAGCGTCTCATCTCACTCAGGCCAGCAGCAGCCACCGGGATCCTCGGTGCCATGGTGACTGCACTCTGTCTTCCTTCTGTCCTCCCAAGGGGCTCAGGGGGGCCACCTAGGCGAGCTTGCTTGAACATACTCAGCTTCGGGGCCTGGTGCTTCTTCCTCTGAAATGTTAGTCTTCCAGATCCTTCAGAGCTAACTTCTCGATGCCCTCAGGTGTTCGTGAGAAGAGTGTCCGCTCCTAATGAGGCGCTGCCTGGCCAGCACGGTTCCCTGTCCTTCCAGCGCCTTTGCCCATTGCTTCACTCCTGGACGCACTGTACTTGTGCAGCCGCAGTGGCACAGGTCTCCGGGGACTCCGAGTCAGTCTGTTCTCTTCTGGTCTGCTGAACAGGGCCCACTGCATGAAATGGTGTAGGGAGAGGGGTAGATAAGAACTATTAAATTAGTACATTTCAGTCTCTCCCGGACTATCTCATCTTCCTTTTCTCTGTTTACATTATACATGAGGATGAGTGCTAGCCATAAAGGAGGGGTGTTTCTTCCACACTTGCTGTGTGGTAGGCACTGGTATGGCACATGACCTGTATCCCCCACTCAGTTGGGCTGGGGGGCATAGAGAGCTGAAGTCACCTGTTCAGTCACATCCCTGGTGAACAGCCGGTGAATTCCAGGAGACCACCAGAACACCAAGCCCCCTTGGCAGCCTTTGAGTTATGGCCATCTTTATAGAGTTTAACTCAGTTTTCTCATTTGTGTTTACTAAAGCACAGTGGCTAAAAGAATTACTAATGCTGTGTCTCGCACATCAAGTGGTAGACATGTGATGATGCTTTTGCACTGTATGGTACTGGAGATATCAGAGAGGAGCAGGGCCCTGGGATGACCATGGGTGTGGGGCATAAATGAGGAGGATCTGCTCTAGGAGAACCAAAGACGCTGCAAAGTCTGCTGAAGCCGTGCATGCTGTGCAGGGTGGGCGTCCTGTGGCTGAGGTAGGGAGACCACAAGTTTCTGCACAGCGCGGCTCAGTGGCAGAGTGCTTTCCTAGCCGATGCGAGTATGAGCACCGATTTGATCCCAGCCCCTGCCCAGCACAGTGAGGTAACACTGAGTATCGCAGTTAAGAACATGTCCTTGGGCTTGAGGTTGAAGCACTTTCTAAGCTCATTCTAAACCCTGTCCCTCCTCACATACTTGCAAGTTGATATATAAAGTTGTAAGTTAATAGTGACAGGGCTTATTACCACAGGCCTGTTCAGTATAGCTTTAGATATATTTTCATCAAAACTATGATTTATAGATGTAGCTCCTTCGTGTAGTAGAGCCCCTCTAGACCAGTGTGGCAGACCTGCGGCACGTGTGCCACCGCTGGCTGTTTGTTGTCATTGAAAGCTCTTCAGGGTTCACTGTCCCTGATCTGTGCCAGTCACAGCTGGGGCAGGGAGAACGAAACCTGATTTTCCCCTTGAGCTCCAGGAAACGCTTTGCTGGGCACCCTCGCCTCGCCTCCAGGCATGCGTCTAGTGCAGTGCTTCGGCGAGCGTGCGTTGTTCTATAACTGGGGACTCCTATAGAGGAGTTACTTTCTTCTAGAATGTGTTCTTCCTCGCCTTGTAGCTGGCTGTCTTCTCCCTGAGAATCCCCTCTTGACACTCACATATCTGTGCCCAAATTCCTCCTCGGCACCATCCCACTGAACCAGAGCACACCCTGTAGCCACGTTGTAACTTAACGCCTCCAGAGGGACCAGGTCTGAGCTTGGCTCCCTCAGAGGTGGGGTCTGGGCTCAGCCCCAGAACTTTGGGGCAAGGTCTTCTGCTCCTCAGCGCTGACACTGGGCCTGCAGCCGCATGCCCTGTCAGTGTCCTCTCGGCTGTTCTGACTCCTTTGCCTTCCCATGTGCACTGTGGTGTCCGCTGGCTGAAATCACAAAAGAACTCACTAGGATTTTTATTGGGATGACACAGAATCTACGGCCCAAGTTGGGGCAGGCTGCACCCCACACACTGTTGAGTCTTCTGGTCCTGGAGCTCGGTTCCCCTGGTACTCTGCATCCTCAGGGCTGTCTGCTGTGTGCCTACTGGGGGCTCTGCGTGCCTAGCAGGGGGCTCTGCTTGCCTGCCGGGGCCTCTGCGTGCCTAACAGGGGCTGCCCCTGTTCTGGCAGTGACTCGTGTGGAGATTTCCACTCCTGGCCTTCGGCTCTATATCCAGCTGTCCTCGCTACAATTTAACTGCAGAATTGGCCCTGCAGCCCTAATCCTCTGATGGGTCTAGAAAGATTTGTTGGTGTTTCAGTTTGTCAGGCTGTTTACTTTCTTCCGTGGTGGGAAGGACAGAAGTCACCGAGTTAATTACTTTTTGTAATTTCAGCATTATCACTAAAAAAATGAAGCACCTGGTGACTTGTTATTCTACAGAAGGAATAGGATTAGGCAAAATATAGCTTGAAATGGGCAAAAACTCCATTTTAGCAAAAGAATTTAATGAAACTATGTCTTTGCTCGAAGCACTGGCTTTTAAAAATCTTATTTCCCCTCCAGTAGTGGTGGTGAACCTAAGGCCCGAGTGCCTGGGAGGCTGTTCGTATCACTGAGGGCTCGGACTGGTGCACCCTCCCTGCTCCAGGGCATTGCTTTGTAAAATGCTGTGGGCTTTGTGGGTGCCCAAGGTGCCTCTGGATTTGCTGTTTGGGATTCTGGGTGGGAGGAAAAGAAATGCAAGTGACTTATCCTGAGGAGCTCAAGTTGAATATTTTAGAGGTATTAATTAATTCCATAATAACAGTACAGAGTGCCACACCTTTATTAACCTGAGGTTGTTTCCTTCAGGTTTACTCGCACATTTAAATATTTTTGTTTGTCTTATTAGATTTGGCTTTATATATATGCAGTAGGGCTTCATGCTTCCCTCCTGGAGTGTATCTCCAGGCTACCAGATTCCAGCCTGTACCTCACCCAGCAGCTCTGAAGGGTCCTGCTTGGTTCTGCTCTGAAGAAGCAACCAGGAAAGCAGAGAGCAGGGCCAGGTCTGTGAGGGCCGTGGGCTTTGCCTCTTCTAAGCACAGAAACACATGTACCACAGAATCTTGTAGGTACAGAATCCAACTCAAGATGTTAAATGCCTCTTCCATATAAGGCAAGTAACTAAAAAGACCATCTCGCACCCCAGAAGTGAATGCAGTGGGAAAGGAGACCAGACAGATGTTCAAAGATCAGTCAGTGCCGGGCAAAATGGCCCAAATGTAACAAGGAACACAAAGTGCTGTGGAGCCTGAAGAAGAGGGAGCTTGTATCTGCTGGGAGGAGGTTGATGGGGGAAGACCTATTTGTGATGAATCTGGAAGAAGCTGAAGAGGGATCCATCAGTCAGGAAACCGTCTGAGTGCTCGCCCATAGGAGCCTATAGGAGGACGGTCTGTTCAGACAGAACCGGAAGTCTAGAGGCAAACAGCTGCTGCTGTTGATTCAGGGGTTCTGTAACGCCAGGGACCCACCCATCGGTGCAGCAGTCGCAGCAGAGCTATTGACAAATCTGAGAGATAGTGTAAATGAAGTGCAGTGCTTGATAATCTGCTTGACATTTGCCAGGAGCTGAGGGATAAAGAAGAGGAAGAATCGTAGATTACCCAAGGCTGTAAAATTACTGGCCCAATAATAAGCTTCCTAAATGTTTGTTTACGAATTCGACTTCCTAGTTGTTGAGGCCAGGGCGGGGCAGGAGTAGCACTTCTGTGACCTTGCCTTGGCCCCCCTTCCAGGGTTCTTACCTATTTTGCTCCTTCCAAGGGCCTCTGTGCATAGCAGAGCTGCTGAGACCCCTGCACTGCCCAGCCTGGCCCGCCTTTATCTAAGGACTTGGACTCAGCCCACCACTCATGTAGCACAGGAGCTGCCACACAGTCGGTCCCAAGAAGATGTTATTGAATGAATGAACAGCAGTAGCCACGGACTTGGATAGGAATGAGACCGTGCTTGACAGGCTTTCTCGACTCTGTTACCAGCGTGGTCGTCACAGTGATCGCCAGTAGTACTTAGTGGATCCAGCAGGGTGGACCGACATCTAGCAGCACTCGGCAGTCTCCTTAACCCTTGGCACATCCCACAAGACTCTGAAAGTGTGGCCGAATGCTCGACCGACAAAAATGGGAGTGTCACCTCCAGAGTCCATGTTTATATGTAGTGCCATCCCTACCTACCAAAATCCCAGTCTCACTTTTTGTTAAAAAATAAATGCAAAGGCCACAAAGATATTCTTTCCACCTAACAGAGCTAGAGGGCTCACTACCCAGTGCCAAGCCAAGCACTGTTGTAACTGAGGTGGAACAGTAAACAGCTGGGACACGGAGCATCCAGGAAGAGACCCGGATGTGCTGGGAGGTGGGGGTGTTCCTAGGTGGCACCACCGACTGGCCTATGTGGGATGGGCCACAGCCTAGGCAAGACTCCCTTCCAGGTGGTGTGCAGTCTACACACTCGCATTATGCAGGAGACTGGTGAACCCAGCATGGAGACTGATTTTACTTCAGTGTCTGGAAAGCCAGAGAAGGCTCTTCCAAATGCTGTGGCAGTTCATGATTTTGAACTTAGGAAACAAGTTCTAAAGTGGAATTTATACTGATGAACCATAAATTGCTACTTTAGGACATCATACCAAAAAGGTTTGCAAGAAGTTATGCTTCAAGAAAGGGTCCTAATAGAAAAGGAAATTAAATTGAAAAACAGATTGCACAATTACCAGTTTACTTCTCATGTGCATTTTTTTCTCCCTCATATTTCCAGCTAGATAATGGATTGCCATGGGTTTCAGTTTACCTTGAAAATAGTGAAATGGGGCCGGCGAGATGGTTCAGTGGTCTAAAGCGCCTGCTTAGGAGGGCTCAGGCAACTGCGGGGACTGCAGTTCGATCCCCGGCACCACATGCTGCGCCAGCGCCACCACCAGGGCAGGCTGAGCCAGCCACAAAATAAAGAATGAAACAAACAAACACAACAAGCAAACAAATAAATAAATAAATAAAATTTAAAAAAAAAAAAAAAAGAAAAGAAAATAGTGAAATGAATTGCAAGTTTGTATTAGAAAAGTTGGATCCTAACAGATCTGGATGCAAACTTTAATAAATGAATGAGGTTACCATCACATACATGGACTTTAATGAATTACATGGTTTATCTTCAAATGTTGTTTTCTCTATGTATTTTTTTAATTTAAAAAAAATATTTTATTTATTCATTTGGTACAGGGTCTGGCTCCACAGCTTGAACTCCTGTCTCAGCCTCCCCAGCACTGGAATAATAGGCATGGACTACCACGACCTGTTTCAGTGGCCAGCTAAGCACGGGGCTGGCATGGCATGCCAGGGATCCAAGCCTGGTCCTTGCACTTGCCACTTAGACCACCAAGCTATCTCCTCAGCCCTTCTCTATGTATTTTTTAAATGATAGTATGTTAGTACTTCTGTGTTTTGAAAATACAAATTGAAATTCTCTTTTGGGAGTTAGGCAACTTCTCTGTAGTTTTAGCATCATTCTTTTTCTAACCTGTCCTGTTGTCTTCATCACATGCGAACATTGAAGGCCATGCTCATTTGTGGAAGATTCCGTTCACTTTCTGCATCAGTAGTCTGTCAGTTGCCTTGTCACAGCACACTTCATCCAAGTAAGATTTCACCCCTCTTTGTCTTACCAATATCAGTAGGCCTGGCCTGATGTTGGCCTGTAGAATCGAACTTGTGCTTGTGAGGCAGGCAGTGGGTCACTGAGCCAAATTCCTGGCCCAAGCACTAGTTTTTGTTCTGGCATCTCCCTGTACCACATTTCTGAACTCGAGTGTCTGTACATGCATGTGTTGGAGTGGGCTAGCTTCTAGTCATAGTTACCCTAAGTGCAGACATATTCACTGACCTGGATGCAAGTAGCTGTCATTAGAACTCAGTTTTCAACACAGATAAGAAAGAACCTTCCAAGAAAGAGCCAGATCATATTGTTTCTAGTTATCATTTTGCACTTCGTCCATGGGTAATGGGACACCACGTACGTGTTTGGTGCAGGAATTGCTGATCCAGCTGTATGCTTCAGAAGTAGTCACCGTGGCGGTGATAGGAAAGACAATGTGGAAGCGGTGGCGAGCTTCCAGCACGACAGGAGTTCTGTTAGAAAGCGTAGAAGCGGCCAGGGTGTCCCCCTCCTCCTCCACCTGCTCTGCCTCCTCCTCCTCCACTTCCTCTTCCTCCTAACCTTTACAGAGGAAAGAAGCTAACAGAAATGAAAAAAATTACCTGAGCTTGGCCCTTAGGGAGAAGGAGGAGTCCGAGCGGACTCCCAAATCTCAGATTTCCGTGGATGAGGTGCGTGCCTTTGAGTAGGCAGGCTTTACAGGAAGAGGTGTGCTCTGGCCCTGCAGCAGGAGCACGGTGAGGCAGAGAGCTTTGGAAATCATATAGCTGGTGGCCAAAGTCCTCAGAGGAAGAGCAGAAGAGCAGGGGAAATAATCCTGTGGCACACTGGCGTTGTAGTCGGGAAGACGCAGGGTCACAGAGGACAGTGTCCCACAGCCGAGCGAAGGATTGGAAGTCACCGTGGGAGAAGACCCTTGGCTAAAGACTGGAAGGGTTTCTTAAAAGTACTGCAGAGTGAATTAGAGGGCGTACAACAGCCGCCTCTGCTCCAGGGTCTCCAGTGTGAGGGAGAAGGGAGTGGTGCCCAGGGGCAGCACGGAAGTGGCTGTAGGTCTCACTTTGCCTGTTGCCCCCTGATGACAGTGTTGCTTTCACTGTGTGTCCCTGAGCTTTCTACCTTCCTTCGCGGAATCAGTGCGTATACTTTGAGTAGTGACACAAGCTTGGAAGAGCCGGCGTACCCCAGATCACGGCGATCCCAAGCAGCAGGGGCGTGATTTCCACGAATGCCCAGAATTAGAACTGTTTGTGACAGAAATACATCAAATCATGATCAGATAAAGGAAGAAGCTGACAGCACATTGGTAAATGTGAGATATCTTAACAAATGATTTTTAAATGAGGCCATCTGTTAGAGCTCGCTGGTGCTGTGAGTCTGGAGCGAGAGGTTATTTATGTTTTCACGCAAATCAGGCTTTAACCAAAATACTCTGGAAAAAACAGATGCCTTATAAGAAATTCATTATTCCTAAAAATAATTACAACCTTCTAAATGTTAACATCTCTTCCTACAAAGAATGGTATTATGCTAATACTGTTTATATTTGTGAGTGTGAAATTATTGTATCACCACTGCACTGCGGAGCAGAGCGCCGCTTCCCCCGGCCCCTCCCACACCCCGCAGGAGACCCTCGACTGTGTACCCGGACCAATTTTCTACTTCCTTAGCCAAAAATAATTGACCTTTGAAAGTCAGAACACAAGTAGTTGAATTCGAACTGAAATCTAAAGATAAACCTAATCCCGCAAGCATTATTTTCCTCCTACTCCTTTGGTCTTTTTGACAACCAATAGCTAAGTCTTGCCAGATATCTTGAAGTGGAGGAAATTTTCATAGCAAATCCAGCTGACATGTTTCATTAATGTTGAAGATTTCATGTAGTGAGTAGAACAAGAAGGAACCACTTTGCATAATACTTAAAAATTGTGGCAGGCCCTAGGCAGGCTATGCGCTCAATAAACGGCTCTTGAACATGCAGAATGAGTCATGAGTTGCTGCAGAGGGAACTTCCTGTGTCCCTACTGTTTTATGGTACTCATAGTCACTCGGTTGGCAAACGTGAGCAGACTTGCAGAAGTGCCTAGAAACAAAGAAATCCAGGCAGTCCCTCACGGTCTACATCCAGGTTAAGTGGATGTGAGCATATGTAGCAAGGACAGATTTGGGCAAGCTAGGGAAAAAACGGAGGGCACTTCCTGTTTGTAGTTTTCATCCATATTGAGACAGCAGCGTGGAACATTCTGATGACAGTGTAGGTTCCTCTGACGTGTGACATCTGGTTAGCATTGCCACCAAGAGGAAAGCCGAAGCACACTCCTAAGGGCCTAAGGGCAGGCGCACCTTGCTCGGCATGCGCCTCAGGGCTTCGCCACAGAAGCTTTTAGGCAGACAATCTTTATTTAGCACACTGGTGAAAGCGGTATCAATTATTAACTGGCGCCCTCCTGTCCTATGAAGATGCTTTTAACTGCAGCAAGCTTGTGCTTACTTGAATAGTAGCCTGCCCGCTGGGATCTGCAGCCCACACCCACTGCCCCGCGTTGTCGACCTCACTGAGGAGCTGGGGTGATGTAGTGGCCTTACAAAGCTGCAGCCACCGGTGCCCCACACGGTGCCAGCTCGCCAGGATTGCCACTCAGTGGTTGTTTGTGCCCAGGAAGTAACTCCCTGCCTAGTTTCCCCGCCCACCTGACCTTGGGAAGATTAAGTAGTCGTCAGTCCAGAAGGCTGGGTGCAAGGCTTGATGGATAGTGGCTGTCCATGCAGAGCAGGCAGCTGGGAGACCACAGCAACCAGCAGTCCTGCCTAGTCCTCGTCCTCTACAGGAAATGGGCCAAGCGGCTCAGCCCTCACAAAGGACTGGAAGCAGACCTGTGTGCCCTCACACTCGCTCCTGGGAACTATCCTTGGAGAGCATCTTACCTGGCCTGTGCAGGCAGTGAGCGGAGGCTAGAGCAGAGCGGTCTCCTTGCTGGGGGCTCAGCCCAGAGCACCAAAGTGACCACATCTCCACCGGGGTCAGCGCCAACCCACAGAGCAAGGCACAGGGGCCTCTGCTGCCCCAACCGGCCCCCGCCACCAAAAGAGCACAGGACTCACTGTGAGATCTGCTCACAGCCAGGCCCTCACCCTCCTCCTGCACCAGAGATGTTCTTTGGCCACAGGGAAGAAAGAAAACAATTCCAGTTGGAGGTCTGGTTGTCCCAGCCCAATCTGTATCCTCTGAGGGTGCAGTCCGAGCTTGGGAGAAAGCATCATTCTAATAGCCTCCTCTTCAGGTCCATTCTGATCATTTTATTTCTTTAAAGAAATCATTGGCCCTGTATTTCTTGCCTCTGGCCAAAAAAACATAATACCCGTATCTGATAAAAACTTTGTCTAAAATCCATAAAGCCATGTAAATGATCACTGTGACCTGAAATAGTAAAGACAATGACAAGGATCAACACATATAAAGCACTCTTTCATATGGGACTTGACAGAATCCAATTCCAAAGTACAGTTATCTTATAAACTGCCAGGCAGCACATCAGAATACTGCCGTTGGCCAGACCTGGAGGTGTGTGCTGTGAGGCCAGACAAAGGCAGCTCCGTTCCACCCAGGGAATTCAGTGAGACCCTGTCTCGAAATAAAGCGGGCCTGGGTGTGTAGCTTCCAGGCGACGGCCTTGCTGAATCGCCAGCACCGCCACCGAGACACAGCACTGGTGGCCTGGCTCTGCGAGCATGCGCTTCAGCTGAACACCTCCCACGTGTGCTTCCTAGCACCAGTCTCCCTGGAAACTGCCCTGCGTTCTGTCCGTCTGCGCTTCTCGCCGTGCTTCTGTCTCGAGGGCTCCACCCTTAGCTTCAGCCATCTGTGGTGTTCGCGTGTCCATTCTGCTGTCCTCGCCCACAGAGGAGAAGACCCTTCTGCTAACCAGTAGTGTAGCCTGGAAACACCACCTGCTTCGCAGGACTTCACCTTTTAATTTGTAACAGGCGCCCCCAGCCACTGTGCAGGGCTCAAGGTGTCCCACTCTGCTAGCCTTCATGTCAGGGATAGCAGAATCCAAAGGGCTTGAGTGGCATGCACCAATGATACGTGGCGGAGGTGAGCAGAGCCAGCACTCAGACGCTTGCTGGGTATGCTGCTAAGCTGGCTCTGCCAGCAGCCAGCCTTCATGGGGGACAGTGTCCTGTGGCCTGAAGATAATTACCAGCACACAGGAGACGGGGACATGAGCCCTGGGCTGTGTCTCAAGACCAGAGATAAGGAGCAGGTGCCGCTCCAGAAATGCCCAGGAGTGAGAGATGCACCCCATCTCTGGTGAGGTCTACATAGCTCAAGGTGCATGGGTCTAACACTGTGGCTGTTGCTGTTCTTCTCAGTGATGGAAGAACAGAGGTACACAGCACATAGGCAGAGATCGGCCACGTATTCCAAGCTGCCCTATTAAGCTGATTGCACAGCGAGGACACTGGTTTAGACCTTCAGACATACATTACTACATCTTCCTTGGTGCCACTACTTTTCGCGATGCTGGACAAGGGCCTTGGTGGCTTCTAGTTCTTTGCATAAATAGAGATCTAAGAAACACTGTTTGATTAGCTGCCTGTAAAGAGGGAACTCTTGAAACAACCAGCATGTTAGCTCAGGTGTGAAATACAGTGGTCAGGAGCACGGGCTGCAGAGCTCTGAACGTGCCAGCAGTTGTGTCATTAGAGGCCAGTGGCTGCGCCTTTTCCTCGTCTACAAAACTCAGATGGTCCTGGTCCTGGCATCATGAGATGGTTTTGGAGATAAACTCAGAAAGTGTCATGAGTACTTGGTCCAGCACCTGCTGCCTGGTGAGTGCCGGCCACTCTGCTTTGGCCATGTAGTCTCCTGGCATCCCTCATTAGGCCCTCATACTGGACACTGCTATAGCTCTTTGCTCTCAGAATTTATGTTACTTCTTGCCTTCGTTAGAACTCCAGCTGGCAGCCTCACAAATGTCCCACAGGAGGACTCCAAGGACTTGGTGCCCGAGCACTGGGTGTGGCCGCCAGGTAGCTCCCAGAAGCTGGGCAGCTACAAGACTGAAGTGTCCCCGGCCCCAGGTTCTGTCACTGTCTTGGGTCTCCGTTGAGCATTGTCACTTCACTGTGCACAGTATGAATTCGAAACATGACAAAAGATGAATTTCTTAATATGTACATTGTGTTGTCTGAGCCTGCTAATTTCTTAAGGAAATTAAGGAAAAAATAATGAAGCTGTGCTATACAGGTACTTAATTTTTTTTAATCTGGGGTAGTACTATGGTAATTAATGCTTATTTTATGCAAACTAGACTGTATCTGTTAACGGACACATTACTGTCAAGAAAATATTACTTGTCTTAATTATCAGTAATGAAGCAGGGATAAGCTGCTCACTTAGATATAATACACCTAATGACCTTTCCAGCTAGAGGTTGGGATGAGAGGGATCAGTTTCACAAATTACGCTTCATTCAGCTGCTGGCCTTTGCGTAGATTAATGTTTTGTGGATGAGTTTTAAAGTCAGGCGTAAATTGTGTTTGGTGTTTAAAACTGATTTAGTGCTTGCTTTTAGTACATTGCTTTCTCATTTATAAAGCCTCAGTTTTATCTTCAAGCTTAAAAAAATAGTCTGTTGTAAATTGAGGCTTGCCTTACTAGCTACCAGTGGGATTTTTTTTACCCTTAATAAATAAAATGGCACATATATTTCCATTTGTTTTAACCAGAGGACACACTAGATGACTGGACCCTCTTTGTTATTTCTGAATTTAAGACAATAAGCACAATATTTACAGTGACAAATTTGAGCTAAGAATATAAATATAATACCGTTTTTTTTCCTCTTTGAACTTCTTGAGAAGACACAGCCTCATTATTTGGAAAGAGCTCATGATTCCCCTTAGTCGGCCACTCACTGGGCAGCAGACCTCCTAGCTCTTGCTGCTGAAGCACCGTCCAGGACTCCCCAAGCGTAGCCTTCTGGAGGACATCCCCGGGTGCTAAGGCAGGGCCCGGTCCGTTCTCTGAGAAACACATGCTGCAGTGGTGAAGCAGCAGCAGCTTTTGACTCTGTAAGCTGTGGAATCCTGATCAGAGGTCAAATAAAGAATCGAAACCTCTTCCAGGAGCCTAGGGCGCAGCAGCCGTTTAAGTCTGGGGTCCTGGTGGCCATGTTATTAATGTGGGACCCTGGTGTGGAAAGAAAGACACATGTGAAGTTCTTCAGCCCTGAGCTTCCTGGTGGAGAAGCTGAGATCTCAGGTGGGAGGGAAAGTGTCCATTAACAGGCCCAGAAGTGCTAGGAGGAAGCCCAAGTGCTGGGTCAGCCCACTCGCCTGCCCACCCACCCACCTGCCCACCCACCCGCCCGCCTGCCTGCCCACCCACCACCTGCCTGCCTGCCCACCTGCCTACCCACCCACCCGCCTGCCACCCTTCCTCCCTCCCTCCCTTCCTTCCTCTTTTGGAGACAGGGTCTTGCTGTGTAGTTCTCACTGGCTTTGAACCTGCTGCAGGGTGTGGGCACTGGTCCTCTAGTGGCTCTGCACTTACACCTTCCTTGCCAAGGCTGACTTGTGTCGTTGGGGTGCTCCAGGGCCAGGCTGACCACCAGGGCTGGGACAGACCCCAGCTGTGCGTGCCCTACCAACAGCTGGTACTCTCTGCCCCACAAGCCCATGCTGCCAGCCTGAGCTCTCCCCTGGGTCCTGTTGTGACTGCTGTGCGGGGCACTGTGGACAGACTTCTCTGGGAGTGGCCTCTTGGGACCCTGACTTGGGTTCCCTCCTGGAGGGCGACAGCACCATGCTGCGCTGTCTGCCTCGTCCTGAAGCCAAGGTGTCTGTGTGGAGTCTCTCCAGCTGAGTTAGCAGGGAGGCAAAGTCTTGGCCCACTCTTCTCCCTTTTGAGGTTCAGGGGCCTGAACCCAGGGCCTCAAGAACCCCAGGTCTGTCCTGTACCAGAGAGCTGTAGGAGCTGTGTGCCAGCTGTGGTTCCACTCCACCCCAGATTAGGGAAGCTTCTCTCACTCCGGCTCATTTACATTCCCCAGAAGGTCCTGAGAAATTGGATAATGGACCCCTCCTTCACTGACGCCATGGATTTCTAGTGATGGGACCATTCCTTCTATAAAATATGTCTAGTTATGTCATAGACGTCACAATTTTTTTGTCCTTAAAATTGGTACTTGCAAAACTGATAATTTAACAAACATGCCATGTGTCCAAGATGGAATCACTTTCTCGAATTGAAAATATTGAAACTTATTTTGGTAAAACATAAAGACTATATAAGCACAGTAAATTAGAGGCCATCAAAAGGAATTGCCCTCTTAATTAATAAAAATTAATTTATTTTTGTATTGGCAAGAGCGGTGGATGTGGGGAATGGGGTTCTAGAGAGAGGGGAGAAGTGTCCCACTTGTGTTTTCAGAAAGTTGAGAGGGAAAAACTGCAGTTAAAAAAAGAGACTTATTGAACTTTAGGAGTGATTCTAGTACATATCCGAAAATGCTTTTTATAAAAGGATTGTTTTCAGGAAAATAATGCAGATAGCCAAAGAAGCAGTTTATATTTAACAAAACTAAATGGTCACATTTTCAAGTAAAATACTCCCTGGCATTTGAACAGCTGTTATATCTGCATTAGATTTGAGCACTGTGGTTCAACCTTCCCAGCTGTGGCGGGGGTGGTTTGTGAGTCTATTCCAGTAGAAAATATGCATAGTATACTTAAATGTGAAACTTTAAACACATATTTGTATTAAGCAGATAAATTTGAGTCATTTAAGCCTATTTTAGACAAATCTTTTATCTTCCTGTGGCTATTTATTGTCCTGACTACATTGTACATTGGAGATTTTTTTAATATAAAACAATACATATGGTACATATTATCAAAATAAGAATAGCAAATTAACAATAGTTGTTGCATCACATCTTTTTATCATCAAATTTTTTTTAAATCTTGTAAGCCAATCATTCATTTGAGAGAAAGTATAGCAGTAACTGAAGTTATATTAGGAGTAGCACAAATCTAAAAGACAAGAATGACAGGTACTCCAAGCGTAATTTTAGTGTTACCCATTGCTATCCCATTGGAGAAGATTTTAACCAATTAAAAGATCTCTGTTGGGTTGGGAACATAGCCCAGTGGCATAAGTGCCTTCCTGGCAAGCACAAGGTCCTGAGTTTGATCCCTGGTACCAAAACAAATACACAAACAAACAAAATCTTTCTATTGAGTTTTCATTTTATGTTTGTATTAGTAATTAAAAAAGATTATACATTTTCTATAATATGCTTATAAATGCATTGGCATAATCATAAGAAATTTTAAATTACATTTTTCTGTATTTCTTCCTAATTTTCTGGTCCCATCAGAACCTTCTTGTAATAAAGGCATAAACATGGGATTAGGAAGGGATGGTTACTACAGAAAGGAAGAACGAAAGCCCAGGACGTCTCAAACCCTACAAGTCTAATGCTGAAAGGCATTAAGGTATCTTGGTTTCCTTTTTCTCATTGTTGGGACAAAATATACAACACCCAAATTAAAGAGGGAAAGGTAGAGGTTTCAATCATTACAGTCCAGCCCGTGTCATCGTGGTGCCCAGACACATTTCTTTAAACTGGTTTTCAGATACAAAGACATGCTTATTTTAACATTTCACAACTTGAACATTTTAACACAGGTTTAACCACCTTTAAGAACTAGTATTAAGTCTATCAGCATTGTATTACATTAGAAACAATGCTTTGCCGCTGGCCCCCCAAAGACTCATGCACATCCCTATATGCAAAGGCATTATAGTCTATCTGTCAGAGTTTAACAAAGTCTTAACACTTTCAGCATTGCTACAAGGTCCAAGTCCCAAGTCTCCTCTGAGATTTAAGACAAACTCTGCAAGCCACTGTACAAATGAAAACAAAATTAAACACTTCCAACATTTAATGGCACAAGATAAGCATTTTCAATCCAAAAGTTACAAGCAGGAATATAAAGGAATGGGACCAAGCAAGTCTAAAATCCAACAGGGCAGCCATTAAGTTCTATAATTCCATGTGCACCACCTAAGGCAATTGTTGGCAAATTGTGAGCTTCAAAAGAGTTGGAAAGCTGCACCCCACGACACTTCTGGTCCTTACTCTCCCACACTTTTTTTGGGCCTGTTTTGCTTCCTCTTTGCTGCTTTCCTTAGATGATCCAAACTGCCCTTTTTTAACTTTTGGGGTCTCTACTGTACCTTTGGCTTTTCACTCACAGCTTTACACACTGCTCTCTCAGAAGCATACTGCCTGTACTGAAATCAGTGTGAAAGCTTTCTTAACCTCAGAACTCTGACCTTCTTTGTGCACCTAAAACCAGAACCATATGGATGATACCAAGGTTTACTGACAGCTGGAGGAGTAGCCAGGCTTTCCTCTCCCTTGGTTGTAGGGTTGAATTCCTTGATCACTAGGCACTGTGAATCCAATTCTGTGGAACAGTTTCTTTATGCCACTACCATTTTATAATGTGGCACTCTGCAGCTTTTTCCTCAAAGCAAAATCTTTTACTTTTGCAGGGTTTTTTTTCTTTTCTTTTTATGTTATGACCGGCTCAGCCTGCCCTTAGGATGGGGCTGGCACAGCATGTGGTGCTGGAGATTGAACCACAGGCCCTGTGGGTGCCTAAGCTTGTCTGAGCAGGCACTTTAGACTGCTGAGCCATCTTGCTGGCCCACTTTTGCAGTTTTGAGACCACAAAGGCTGGGGACGTGCTGCTTCTAGTGATGCCTTTAAGGCATCGTTTTTTTTCTCCTGTTTCTTTTTGGTAATGGAGATCTCCTCAGCCCTGTATTTGTATTTTACAGTTTTACTGGAGCTTTCTTTTTGGCTAAACTCACATTTTAAGTCATCCTGTTGGGCTCTTTGCTCTTGATTCTCAACTTAAATCTGGCTAAAAGCCCCTAATAGCAGACATGCTACATCTCAACATTTGACTGCCTTGAAATTTCTTCTGCAGAGTCATTAGTCCACCACGCTTAATCTCACTCTCAGGCTAAGTCTCTGGACATAAGCAAAATGCAGACAGACTCTGCCAAGCCATGACATATGTCATCTGGAGTCCAGCACCCAATGGAGTCTTTCCCAGCAGAAACCTCATGAACTTATCTTTACTGGCAGAACATTTATTAAAATCTTGGTCTTTTAGGCTCTGACCAGAATCTCCCATACAGGACAGCCTAAGGCATTCAAGCCCTTTTAATCTACATCTCTAGGCCTTTTAAAACTCTTTCCACAAGCTATTCCCAAAGGCTCTTGAAGCGCATGGCCAGGTGTAGTCTCAATAACAACCCCACTCCTGGTACCAAATTCTACCTTTTTTTTTTTCATTGCTAAGATAAACTACCCAACATTCAACTTAAAGAGAGAAAGGTTTATTTAACTTACAGCCCATATTCAGCTGACTCCAAGGCAGGGTGGCCTGGCACAGGGGCAACAGTTCAGGGCAGCAAAAGCAGTAAGAGCCAAAAGGGATGAATAAATCTCTCTTCCTCCCTTAGTGTAAACAGGCTACTGCCCCCCTAAAAAAAAAAATTCTCAACCAGGGGCATGGCAGATATAGCACTCACACAGTCTCTGTGTCCTCTTGTACAGGATGAAGATATTTATAAACTAAGGACCCTGGCTTCCTGCTGAGTTGCTTAAACTGTTAAACTTCTCAAGTTGATACGATATGTTAACCATTGCATAAGGTCAAACATGTTTAGTCAGGAGATAGCTCAGTGGAATAAGTGTTTGCTTAGCTAGCACAAGGTCCTAAGTTCGATTCCTGGTACCACCAAAAAATAAAATAAAATCAAGATAAAAATGTCTAACCACATATATATGAATATACTAAATAAAACTATTCAAGCTTGCTACACTGTAAAACACTGCATACACGTTGAAAGCAGTGACTTGAGGCCAGGCAGGTAGACGTGCTGACAGCTTCATTTGGCACTGCATTTGTGTTTGCACAGGCACAGATCGTTTTTGACCTTTGTGTGTTTGTGGACTGTAGTGTGTGCTGCTTCTGGTGAACTTGACAGCAGTGACAACCTGGGCCCACTTCAGGAGTTGGCTCTAAGGACCTCCCCACTGCACAAGGAGTGCAGGAAGCGCTGGCAGATAGCTTTCTGGAGCGATGGCACCTACAGTAAAAGAAATGACTAGAACTTGTGCTGCAAAATAGGAATATATGCTAAGAATGACAGAGGACTGAGAAAAGTCGTAGAAGCTAACTGGAATGGGTCCCACCAGCCTGTTCGACAGGGATGGGTGGGCTGACGGGTAGATCCTTTTCTTAGAGAATGCCACCAAGTAAACAACAAAGAAATGAAAAGAGAGAAGTGACCATTTGGCAGTCACCATTGCATTCAGCTTAGGAGTTTGCATGGAGCCTCTGGGGCTGGCTGTAGATCTGATGAAGTCCAGTAACACAGGCACTGGGAGGGGCCCTCTGGCATACTGGTGGCCTCCTTACCCAGGAAGTGTGGTCATGAAGGCATGTCAGCTGAACCTAGACATGGGCTGGCCTTGGGATGGGCCACCACGGCCTTGGAAGACAAGAGAGAACGAGGACTTTGAAGAGGACAGATGTCCTCACCAGGCTGGCAGGTGGAGATTGGATGGAGTCGATGAGTTGACGCCCTGCTGTGTGCGTGCTGGTCCCACAGCACTCCTGCTGACTGCGCAGAAGGCTGTCTTAGGAGTGTGCTCTGAAGTGCATGGCGCTGCTGTTTCTCTTGGATGGTTCCTAGATGGTTATTTGACCTAGTATACCTGGACTGATTCACATTCAGCACTGTTTAGGCGAGACATACTTTAAATAGCTGAGCAAAACTTATTGTTGTAGCGTAATATACCTTGGTATGTCAGCATATGTATCTTTAGTTTTTTTTTATTGTTCTGAAAGCCTGGATATCAACTCTGAGCTATAGCACAGAGTGATTTTTTTTTTTTAAGACAGAGTCTTGCTATATAGTTCAGGTGGCTTTTGAACCCACTACATGGCCCAGACTGGCCTCAAGCTCATGGCAGTCCTCCTGCTTCAGCCTCTGTCTCTGTTACTTTATCTCATTGTTGAGACAAAATGCCTCACACCCAGAATTAAAGAAGGAAAGGTTTATGTAGCTCACAGTCTGGGGATTTCAGTCCATACTTGGCTGGCTCCAAGGCAGAGTGGCACACGGCCGAGGGCAGTCGTTCATGGCAACAGAAAACAGCAAAAGCAGCAACACCAAAAAGGGAGGAGCAGTGCACAGAGCAAGCCAGTCTCCCTCCCTTATACTGCATCCAGGCTGCCTGCCCCAGGGTGGGTGGAGCACCCACACCCATAGTGCCAGCAGCACTCACACTCTGAGTCCCCAGCATTGGGTCATGAATTCATCACAAACTGTGGAGACCCAGCACGTGACTGCAGGAGGCCTTGGGAGGATACCTAGATACAAACCATCACAGCCTCCCAAGTGCTGGATTACAGGCGAGCATCACCGCACCAGACACAAGTCATATATTGATGAATTATGTTTCTGTCCTTCCAACCTACTTTAGTTAGCGAGTGAGTGACAGTTGCCTCTACAGAAGGAATCTTAGTCCCCTGTAATTGCACAGACTCACACGAGCTGAGAAAGGAAGGCCTTAAGAACTGACTTACGGAGATTTTAATAAACAGTAGTGAAGTTTGATTTTTTTAAATTTGTATGGAATGGGGAATGTGAGTTATTTTTAATGGGTTGAGTTTCCATCTAAGAAGATGAAAAGTTCTAAGTGATAAGTTTCACCTGTAGGTGATTTTGTTATAGACATTAGTGTTTAATTGTTAACCTTAACATGTACTACTTAATATCTGCTAAGCAAATTAGGTGTGCTTCCACTAGATATACTTGTTGATATAAAGTTTCTGAAAAGTAATCTTTTTCATTGACTCCAATTCTTTGAGTTATGTGATGTTATATAGGGTACTTAATCCTTCTAAATTTCCATTTTATTATGTGTAAATTCCTGTATCAGAAAGTTATTAATAGTTTTAAAAACTTTATTAGGAACTTGAACATCATTCACATACAGCTCTTAGACCTGTGAAATGCATTAGAAGCACCTCATAGATAGGTGGCAGCGTTTTTTATTAGACATTTTTGATGGGTTCGCACACCACAGTCCTTTCAAATTTTGCCTGTGTTGGTGTCTGCCAACATTAACCACAGCTTGTAGTGACAGCCCGTGTTCTCTACTCTGTTACTTACTTGGTTTGCTTTCTGTTGCTGGGACAGAACCCACTCGCCCCATGACTTGAAAGGGGAGAGACTGCTTTGCTCCAGCCTCAGGGTGGGCAGAGCTGTGGAGCAGGTGGCAGCGGCGGCAGAGAATGGGCCGCACAACGTCCAGCTGGGAGCTCAGTACAGGGCTTCGGGGTGCGGCTGCCTTCAGTGGCCCCTCTGGCATATGAGACCTGGAGCACATTTGGTATGCTGGCGTGGCACATGGACCCCTTTCGCCTCCTGGACATGTGACATGCTGTCCCTGTGGACAGTCACTACTGGGCAGTCCAGCAGCTGCGCAACCAACAAGGCTCAGGCCAGCTTCTGTGGACGCAGGCTGGAGGGCTGCTGCTGTGACAGACACCGCCGGTCCAGGGCGCTAGTCGGCATTGTTCAAATCGGAATAAACTGTGAGTGCTTTTACCTAATTTGTGTACTTACGCCTTGGTTTGTGTAGGACAGGGTGCATGGCTCTCACCATGATGTTGTCACTGTCATCATTTACTGCAATGCAAAGCAACTGGGGAGAAAGGAGCCTTTGACGGTTGTCCCCTCCTCTGTCCAAGGCACCCTGGGCCTCTGTGGTCAGCATTGGTGTCCTTATCCTGGTGATCCAGGGCCACCCTGAAGTTCAGTGATTTCTGTGGCCTGTGCCACTACTCCACATTATATTTTTTTTTAAGAAATCAGAGTGCTTTCTGATTGAAGAGGAAAAATTGGCATATTAATATGTTTTCTCCTAAAATAGTTCTCAGTGTTTGAAACCAAAGGCCAGGAACATGAAAGGAAATGGAGGCAGTCAGAGGTAGGGAGGGCGTGGGCTCCTGTGAGGCAGCCCAAGCCTCGGTCCTCGAGCTGTGAGTGCCCCCAGCTCCGTGCCCAGCCCAAGGCCAGAGCCCTGTGCACGCTGCTAGCGTGGGGTGTAAGGCCGGGCCAGCTCCTAGGACCTGCGGTGCATGTGTCCTGCTCACAGACACAGAGACCTTAGAGCGGCCAGCTGTCACGGGCGGTGCCCTGTGCCCGCCCTGCAGGTGCCAGCCCTCCACGTGCACCATGGGTTCTTGTTGCTGTGTCGGATTCAAGCAGAAGACCACAAGCTCCTGTTTTCACTGCTGGTAGTAACGTCTAATTTAGATGAGAAAAAACGTTGCTGTCATTTCTTTTGCAATATTAACCAAGTAAAGACCAATCTTGCTGTCTAAAATCTAGGCATCTTGAATGCAATGGCTGCATGCGTAATTGCTTTGTCACTAAGAACTCTGGGTTGAGACCAGTTTCAAACCTACTCTTGTACACACTTGAACACTGAGGTTGAGAGACTTTCTTTTTCCACATCTTAGGGATTTCTCCAAATGATATTCCGAAGATTAAAATTTCTCTGCAACTATAGTTATAGTATCTCCTTAATAAATAAAAACAATAGATACATCTTATTGTAAAATTTTTTTCAAAGCAAAAGTGAGCCACTCTAACATTAATTTTTCTAGAAACAAAAAACTGTCTTTCTGATACTTAAATATAAATATTTGACACTTTACATGTTCAATGTTCAGAATATTTCTATACATACAATATTATAATGTTTAGTAGCCTGTGTAATTGGTGCTTCCAGTTCTTGTTCGTAGGAATACTACCTAGTGTTTAATGTACAACTGGAAATACCAACCATCCAAAGGCTTCACTTTACCTGTCACATAAATAAACTTTCAGATACCACAGATGCTGAATCATATTTCTGCGTGGTAAGAACGAAAGTTCCGGTGGTGCCTACTCTATCGTGACAGTGCATCAGAGCATTATTGTATAATGTCTCCTGTAATTCGCACAGGTTCATGTAATTCCACAGTAGGAATCGATCCATTCTACTTGGAGAGTTGGCACTGTCTTCTCTCTTCCAGTTATGTGGGTAATGTGCGACATTCTCTGCAGTCTCCTGCTGCCACCAGAGTACGTCTCTACAAACTCAGTGGCCCACGGCTTGTTAGTGCGCATCCCACAGGCCCCAATTCCAGAGCAGCCACCCTAAGGTCCAGGTGGCAGCAAGGCTGGCTGTGCCCTGAGGCCCAGCGGAGAGCCCTTGCTGGCCGCTCCCTTGCTGGTGGCCTCCATCCCACCCTCTAGGTGCTCACTGTCCACCCGCCGCGCTGCTTCCTCCCGCAGGAGTCCTGGGGCCTGGCCCAGGGCGAGCACACACAAGGCATTGTAGGTGCCTAGGCACACACCCAGCAGAGCAGCCCTCCTGTTACCTGGTCGCCTGGACAGCCTCCCGCTTCAGGCCCCCAGGCCTGCCCACTCACAGAGGCCTCCTGGAAGAGTGGGATCCCACAGCTCCTGGGGATGACGACGCTGGGGCTGTGGGCAGGCAGGGGCAGGGCGCAGCCGCCGTAGTCCTTTCCTCTCCAGTTTCAATCCCTCAGCCACAAAGCCTTCACGCTAGTGCCCAAATCTCAGTGGCTTCGCTCGAGAGAACCCTCCACGAAATCCTTGCCTATGTCCTCACAGGTCACTTAAGCTCAGGTGTGATTCTTTGCTGAAGGTTCTATCCTAGATTTCCTTAGGTGTGGGTTCGGGTTGGTTGGCTGGTTGGTTTGGTTTTGCAGTAATGGGGGCTGCAGCAGGAGCCCTGAGCTGGTATGCAGGCCTTTTAGGACAGTCGTCAAGGAGCTTGTGGCCTTCCTACCCCGCCCTCCCAGAGCACGGAGACCGCAGGCCTGAGCCACCGTGCCCAGCGGCTTCTAAACTCCACAGTGACAGCGCCAGGGCTTCTCCCTGCTTTTTACCTTTGTACTCCCATTAACTGCTAGGTAAATATTTGGGAAAGGAGGAAGTAGCCGTGTTTATATTTTATGTCACATTTACTCTCATACTTTGCCTAATTATTGTGAATAGAGTTTTTTTTTTTTTTTAATTCCAGTCCTAGATTGGTGCTTAAATGTTCATTTTGTATCTAGCCCATCATATAGAGCCATTAATGTTAACAGCTCCTTAGTAGGGTGTCTTAGATTTTATAGTTAGGTGATCTTGTTATCTACAAATAATGATCACTTGTTTCTTCCATCCTGGCTTTTTTCCTTGCCGAGTTACACTATCTAGGACTTAACTGTGTCATGAAAGCGTTGATGAAGTTGATCCCAAGACCATAATGTTAAGTGGAATAAATTAGACACATGAGTTTTAAATGTTGCCTTATTTCTCTTACTTGAGAAACCAAAGTAGAAATGCAACAAGAATGAGTGAAAGATGGGGAGTGGGAGAGAGGGCGAGCAACAGGAGTTCCCATCTTGTCTGCCTTTGTCTTCGATGCTTAGTGGGTCCCACTTACCAGCTGGCACATGTCTCCTGCCATTTCCGGCCTGTGGAGGCGTCAGCAGTGCCTGGTGCTGCTGGTGGTTCAGTCTTTCAGCATTGTCACTTCCCGTCTTGAAACCCAGGTCGCTTCCTTCCTGCCAGCTCTCTGCTGTCTTCTGCGGTGCTGGACTTTCTGGGTCTCGTATTCATGTTACTCTCTTTATGACCTCTAACCTTGGCAGGGGAAGAGGATCGACTGTGATCACTGTGATGCCCATCCCCCAGGATTCTATAGGTCCCTTCTTGCCTGTGCCCTCACCCCTCCAGTAGCCAGAAAGGGGACTGGAAGAACAGGGCAAGGGAGTGGAGCGGGGAGGATGCCCCGGGGCCAGGATGGGTCCATGTCCAGGGGGAGCTGGGCAGATTAAGCAGACCCAGACCATGCCCAAGGCAGGCAGACAGAGTGCTGGTGCATCACACTGGGCAGGTGTAGGGTGGGAGCCTGCCCACCGCAGAGCCCAGCAGTGTGGACGGCCGGAGCCCTCTTGGCAGCCCCTAGTCCCACCTGCCATGGTCAAGTCTTGCCCTGAGGGCTCCCTGCCCAGCCCAGCCAGGGCAGCTTGCACTGGGGAGATAAGACGACATGGTGGTCTTAGCAGCAGAACTCGCATTCCCGTATTTTAACTTCTGATATTTAGTTTTCTTTGTCCTTTTGATTTTTGTCCTGGAAGAATCCCTTTACTTTATCTTCTAATTCACTAATCCCACCTTCACTTACGTCCATTCTTTTCTCTTGGCACTTGAACATATTTTTCACAGTCATTCTTATTTTCCATCCTATCTCAGTTCACAAACTTCATCTTTTTCCACATTTGTGGTCTCAAATGTAGCTGGATGAGAAGCAAGTCAAATTCAGTGGTTAGGTTCAGTGTTGACCAGATGGAGAAAATGGATTCGGTGCTTGTCTAAATCAGTTTGCAATCAGAATTGTGGAGAGAATGAAGTTCAAGAGCCGAGGCACCGCTGTATGTAGGTATCTCCAGTCCCTGCCCATGCTTATCTGTGCCTGTCTCTTGTTACAATGCCTACTAACACCTACTAATGCCTACTACGTGCTTCCGGGCAGGGGGCAGGCAGGGCGCACTCCAGTGTAGGGTATCATGGTCATCCTGCGCAGCTGTGCTCGGGCCTTGTGGAAGTCGGTGGACACTTGGGCTCATCTTTCCTGGCTGTAGAAGATATTCTTAAAGAATTTCTATTAGTGGGCTGGGGAGATTCCTCAGTGGAAAAGTGCCTGCCTGGCAAGTGCAAGGTCCTGAGTTTGATCCCTATTACCACCAAAAAAAAAAAAAAAAGAATTTCTATTAGTAATATAGCCAGTAAAGCTTTAAGTCCCTATCTGTTCCTACTTGTTTTTATGAATCTGTGTTATAATTTTTCTTCTTAAAATTATTTTGATTCATTCCTTTACTGTTCCTTGAGATTAGTGTTATTCTCTGAGTAACATTTCCTTCTGTTCTGGACCACAACAGAGCCAGACAAGAGTGCTGTTGAGTCTCGGATGGCTTTGTTGTGACCCAGTGAGATGGAAGTCTGATGTGACACTTAGCTCTTAACATGTCCCTAGCATGCCACCTACGACATAACTCGAAAGCCAGGCTCGTTGTCTCCAAGCATGTGGCCCACAGCCACGCCTGCAAGCCCTTGCTGACAGTGCCACTTCCCTGAGGAGTTTTCCTCCTAAGCAGCATACTTACTTACCACAATCTGGCCAGGTTTGTAGTGCAAGTGGGGTCAGTTCTGATGGGATCGGTTCTAGCAAAGGTGAGAACCAACTCTAAACATGTGCTCTGATTTGTTAATTTATTTGGTCTTGCTACACAGCTCAGACTTGTAGTGATCCTCTAGTCTCAGCCCGCCCAGCACTGGGAGCACAGGTGTGCACCATCACACCCTGTGTTGGTGGCCGGCATGGCATGCTTAGTGTTCTAGGGCCGGCACTGCATGTTGTACCAGGGATTGACCTCGGGTCCTTGCACTTGCCAGGCAGGTGCTAGGACTGCTGAGCTACCTCCGCAGCCCTGTGCTCTGATTTTCCAGCTTTGATTTCAAACAGTACATCTGGACAGATGTCCCAAGAAGTGACATGATTTGTCACAGCAGTGAGAGAGATTTTAATGATTAAGGGAGTTGCAGAAGTCAGCTAGCCCCCAGTGTCTTTCTGGAAAGGCCATCATTAACAGGACCTTCTGGATAGAATACTTATTTTTAAGCTACTATTTGGATTACCTGTGCCTTCAGTCTCTACGGCTGTGCAAGGCAAGTTTTTATTGGCAAATTTGATTTTATTCACGATTTCGTTTGCAATAAAGATGTGACCTATTTTCTCCACTTTTTTTACTTTTTAAAATATCTGAAGGCTACCTCCGCCTGCAAAGGGAGGCCTTGATGAGTTGACTTCATTACACTCCTCACGTGGCAGGCCTGTGGGACCCTGCCGACCCTGCTGTGGGATGCTGCCCCATTGGAGTTAGAGTCGTGTGAGTGGAGGAAGATGATCTCCACACGGACACTCACGGTGTGGGCTCCCCAGAGCGTAGCGTCCTGAGCAGGATTGGAGTGCCCTCGAACAAGGCAACTTCCGGGACATCTAGTTCACACCCGATCACGGAAGGGCGAATTCTTTGAAGGCCCCAGTCTGCTTGTCCCCGTACTCATTCACCACATGTTTACTGAATGCCCGGTGTGGGTCCAGGGCCACTTGCTGCTCTCTAGTGGCGTCATCCCACGCACTGTGCTCTGTGACTCCAGTTTATGATGATAGGCCACACTTCAGTGTCCGTGGACTTGGGAGGCCATCTGCACCCTCACGACTTATTTGATGTTAGAAAGTAATTAATTCTTGGCCCATGTCCTCATTTTGAGCAAAATGGGGTGCTAGAAGTACCTGCCTCATTCGAAGGATGAAATAGTAAATACACGCGAGCTTCCCAGCACAGCAGGGGCACATCAGAAGGGCTCTGTCTCGGTTGCTTTGCTGAGACAAAATACCACTACCCAAAATTAAGGGAGGAGAGGCTTACTTAGCTCACAGTGTGTGGAGGTTTCAGTCTGTAATCAGCTGGCTCCAAGGTGGGGTGGCATGGAGAGGGTAACAGGCCAAGGTGGCAGAAGAGCAAAAGCAGGGTGAGCACAAAGCGGGAGGCAAGCCTGTCTTGTGAAAGTAGGCACCCCGCTCCCCGGGCTGGGTGTGGCACTCGCACCATCTCCCAGCCCTCCTCTTGCACAGGCCCAGGGTGTTTACGAAGGCAGGAAGCCCCCCCCCCCGGCCCCTGACTGAGTCACTCAGTTCCACTTCTCAACTTCTCAGGCTGACACAGTGAGCAACAGGGCTTGTCCCCTGTGTGGCAAGGTGTAGAGCCGCCGGGTTAGTGCCTGGACCTCCCAAGTTGACGCAGGCATCACCCGTAACACTCGCTCATGCCCCGTCAGGAATCCTTGTCCTGGTTCGGCCTTGTGGTTTCGGAGCAAGATGTATAACTTGAATAAGTCAGATACCAATTCAGAGTAGTAATGGGTGGGGTTATGGATCGTCGCGTGTACCACAGATGCGCCAGGAGTGAGCCCTCAGGACACCCTGCAGGCGTCACCGCTTGAGCTCCGTGTGCTGGCCTGGCCTTCCATCTGTGTCCTCATCACTCGCTTCTCCTCGCCTGCCCACCACACCTCGAGCCCCCAACCGCAGCAGCCACACTTCCCCATTCATTCCTTGTGCCCAGCTTGATCAGTGCATTCACTGAATACTTGTGGAGGACAGGAGCTGAGAAGGACGAGGCCCTGTGGGCCACTAGGCCCAGGGCAGCATTGGGAAGGGGTGAGGCTGGAGGGACACAGGGGCAGCAGTGCCCTCGGGGCTGTGCCTGAGGGAAGAGCAGGCCAGGAGGTCAGGGCAGCCAAAGCTAGATAGTGCAGGGAGGGAGAGCGGGGCTGCTGCTCAGGGCAAGCGACTAGCGGCGAAGGCCGGACCCGAGTCTGACGGCTCAGGCGCAGGCCAGGCCTCTTCTACAGCGTAGTGGGGAGCGAGGGGCCTGGCCCTGCACCTGCCTGTGCCCGAGAGTCAGATGGGTGGCGGCAGGCTGGAGTACGATCAGGAATGGGGGTGTCAGGGCAACACGGAGCAGGAGGCCCCGCACAACCGCACATGGGTCATGGCTCGGTCTCGGGGGAGCGTGGGGGCGATGGTCCAACTGTGCCCAAAGTCTGTTATGTTGCACTTGAAACACACATAAGAAATAAAACAGGCTTTGCCTTTAGAAATTCTGTCTCAAAAAGCAAACAGGTTCCATAAAACCAAAGGATAATCAAAAAATGTACTGGACGCTTTTGAAAACAAAGGCCCAGTGTACAAGTGGTGTTGAGCGCTGTTGTAGCACATCAGACACAGAGCAGGTGGACAGAAGGACAGACCAAGCAACCAACTGACTGACCCCCCTCCCCATTGGGCTGGCGCTCTGCTTCGTGGCAGTGCCAAGCCAGCTTTGCCACCCAGCTACTCAGTCGCACCCATCTGAGTGCTTCCTCCACAAATGGTCTTAGTGGGCGAGCAACAGAAGCCACCCATGAACCCCCAGTGCTCTTCCCTTCGTCATCCAGGTGGCCTGGGTTAGGAAAATGCTGAACCTTGAAATTAATTTCATCCCCTCAGTCTACCTGGAATTCCTCTAAAGCAAAGTCAGTGTGCATGGGATTTGATTTTCTTTTGTATTTATGGATCTGGAAAATCTGTATGATAACAAAGACTAAATATGTACCTCAGAAACGTTTTAGGCTCTGTCATATGTTTTTAAATATTTTGAATGGCTTCGCCAAGTCTGTGGTTTATGCAATGAATGGGCAGCTATGACTTCGGTCTTTTTATTCTTTTCCTTTTCACTCTGATACATCATATTCCGTAATGAATTAAATAATAAGCCTGCAAATTACCAACTCTGCCACTACAGCTCCACATTAATGGTGCAGCTGATGAAAATAAGTATCAACAACCTAAAGAGGCACAGTGCTGGGGACAAAGGTGACACTTTACATTTTTATTAACACTTGTAATCTTCTCGCGCTTGATTTCTTTTAGGCCAAGCCCAATTTCTTCTAAACCATGGGTCAGTGAGTTCCTGCTGATTCTCGTGTGAGTGACGAGCTTGGTTCTGTGGCAGAACCAGCCACCAGCCCCTAAGTCTAGTCACGGTCACGTAGAGCAAGCCGGACCCGGGCAGCGCGAGTCACAGTGCTTTGCTTCCTTTAATCTGCCACCCATGTCGGCCTGGCACCATCCAGGTTGCGCGTGTTTGTCCAGCACCACATCCTCAGGTCTCACCCATGTATGTGGTAGGAGCAAAATCATGTACAGTCCAAGCTGAACACTTTTAGATACAGGTTGCCTTCTCACCACGCATCGTAGCCAAGGAGTGAGGGCTCAGTGGTCTCACCGAGGCCAAGTCTCTGCTCGGTCAGTGACCTCCCCTCCCCAGACATGGCTCTGAGGACAACCACGTCCAGCCAGAATAGAATGCATACCTGCGCTAGGGTATTGCCTCATCCTCCCAGATGAAAACAATATTACATTCATAAACCACAAGAGGCTTCTATTAGCTTGATAAATAACTACATGGAAAATACAAGTTAGGAAAGGATTTGTTTAAATAAGTCCTCGTCAGACTATTATAGTGATGTCAAATACAATTTTCATTTTTAAAAGATCTTAGTTAGAATTTAATCTTTGAAAATATTAATAACAGCTTACAGCAGGTAAGCTATAAAATAGCACTGGATGCTTTCTATTTAGTTTCTGGTTGAAAAAGCACAGCAGTACTTTAGTTCATTACCTTTGAAAAAACACTAACAAGATAATACAGCTGCCTCTGATTAAGATGTAAATTCTTTCTAATTAGAATGTAAATTCTTACATTTAAATGAAGACATCAATTGTCAGGGTGCCATATGATATCTTATTCCACCTTGCCTGCCGCAGTCCTCCTGCTCCTCCTCGGCACTCCAATAGTTGTGCAGTCCCTTTGTTCTCTGATTCTTGTAATATTCTCTCTTCATGTTCCCTTTTCACGTTGCTTTTGTTTGTTTTCCCCCTTGCATCTGATATTGTTGTGCCTTGGGATTTTGCAGAAATTTGGAATGAAAATTGAGTTCAGTCAGTGCCAGTATTGGCTTGTGCCTCAATTACTTCTGCTGAATTTTCCTCAATGCAAATCAGGCAGGTTGCATAAGGTGGTGCATGTATTTGAAATAATTAATTTTCCGTAAAATGATGGATCAAGTCCAATCAACCTTCATGAAAACTAAATAATAGAGTAGAGAATTAGAAATTAATTAACATTTTGTGTTGTTAGTGCTTTCTGGTATAAACTAGCAATCGTAAGTTTTACTGTTGATTTTAACTTTTTTTTTATTCAATGTTGATTAAAACCTTCTGCCTCAATCATTTCTTGCCAGAAATATGCTAATAAGAAACTCTTGTATCCATAACATTGAAGCAAAGATTTCAAGTACCAGGCTGGCGCAAACAGTTCATCAGAGAGCTGGCTTGTTATGCTTCTCTTTACCGAGCAGTAGCAAGACTTCTGGCCTGAATAACACACACTAATCTGCAGAAACCCACTGCTCTCCTGGATGGAGCCGTGACCCTTTGGATAATTGTGGCTCACCTTTCTCTTACATCATGATTTAAAGCCATCTCCCGTTCCTGGCTCCGGGCCTGTTCTCCACCCTCAAAGCCTGGACTCCGAGGCTGAGTCTTCACACCATGATCTTTCTGATTCTCTCTTCTGCTCCTCTGTTACTTTAAGAATCCTGCAACTACATTAACTCAGGTTAATCTCCCTGTTTTAGGTTGTTTTAGTCCCTTTCCCATCGCCACGACAAAATACCCAACACCTGTAACTAAGGATAGGTTTGTTTGAATTGTGGGTTCCAAGAGTTCAGTCCGTGGCCAGCTGCTTCCAGAGCAGAAAGGGCAGGGTGGAAGGGCCTCATTGGGGGTGTGCCTCTAGTGACCTCCTCCGGCCAGCTGCGCTTACTAACAGCAGTTAGCTAGGAATTTGTCAGTGAATTAATCCCCGGATGAGTGAAGCCCCCATAATCTAGTCACCTCTGAACACATGAGACTTGGGGTACATTTGAGATCCAGACCTTAACATGAGCCAACTGCCTACCGCCTCCACTTCATCTGTGAACTTCCGGTCCTTCACTGTGTAAGGTGCCGTGTAACAGTAGGCTTGGACAGCGCTGGGGCCATTGTCCTGGGAGCACACAGACCTTTCATGTCTGCCAATCAGGTACTGCCTGGCCAGAGAGAAGAGCTACTTTGCTGGCTCAGGTGAAATTCTTTTTGGTTCTAAAATAAGCTATTTATCATTTTAGCTGATATTGAGCAAAAAAGGAGGCTAAATCACATGTGGTGTGTCACACTACTACACAAACAAATAGGAGTATTTTTACAAAACTGTTTTCTAAAGACCATCACAGCAGACATCACCAGAAGTATATTTCAAAGAAAAGGAACTGAAAGGTGACATTTATTGGTTACTCACTGTGCAGCAGAAACTGTAATAAACATGGCATAGATGTTTCTGCTTTTTAGTCTTGAAAGCTCTCTGGTTAGTTCCCTTATCCTTTTGAATGATAAGGGAGTTGAGCAGAAAGACATGAGGTGAATCCTCAGAAGACGTGCTCTTCATGAGAGAGCCCTGTTTGCATATCACACCAGGCTCCGTTCTGTGAAACGCCACTTGGATCTATTGGAACAAAAAGGATTTTTTTTCATTGACGAGTAGGATCTAGACATCAAAATCATGTGTAGTCAACAAGAAAGCACAAGCAGTAATCCCTCCCTTCAGAGAGGTTATAGTTTAGTTGCAGGAGTAGCATGGGGTGCTGGTTGTTCGTGGTGCCTGGCTCAGTGTGGGCGACCGCTAGGACAGGAGCTGCACCTGCCCGGCAGGCACGGATTTTGGAGCCAGACGGCTGTGGGTTAGCACCCTTGCTCTTTTACTGCTTAATCTTTTACTGTTTAAATATGAGCCTAGCCTTCCTTTCCTGCCCTAGAGGTTGTTACAGAGATTAGCTGTGCATTAAGTCACTCGGCCCAGGGTCTGGCACAGAGCAAGCACTCAGTAAATGGGAGCTGCCCGTATTGGAATAAACTCCAAACAGCACAAGTGCTGAGTTAATGATTACCCGGCCCAGGGAGCTAGGCAGGCGGAAGAGGAAAAGCTAAAAACAAAATGTGAAGATGCAGCAGCAGCAGGGCTGGTTGTCAGGCCAGTGATTTCGTGCTGAGGCTGCAGACACAGGGAGACACGCTTGTGCTAGGAGCATCAGCCGCAGGAGGGTGGTGCAGCAGTGAGGGACACTGCACCCGGCACAGGGCTCCCGTGTCAGCCCCATGTGTGCACCCGTGTATCTGACCCTGTATGCTGCACTTTTAAAGGGGGGACAAACATAGTACCTGCACTGTGGGGTAAGGAGGAAATAAATGAATATGCGGAGTGCTCAGAAGAAGGCCTGGCACCAGGAGAATGCCACGTAAGCGTTACTGAGACCTGGGGCGTGGCTCGAGTAGCCTGGCTGCGTGGTCCTTCGTAGTTTCCAACGATGGTGAGGAGCAGTAGGCTCTGTTTCCTGCTGCAGTACAGATGACTTGCTCCCCTGACAGCGTCACCAGAGGACAAGCAATAGATGAGGTGTGTTGCCAGACATGACGGCGCTCACCATAACCCCAGGTTATGAGGTTGAGTCCAGCACGGGCAAGTCAACAGGACCCTGAATCAAGAGCCAGGCATACAGCTCGGTGGCATAAGCGCCTGCCTGGCAAGCACAGGTACCACAGAAGGAAAGACCCTGTATCAAAATAAAATTCTTAAAAGTCGTAAGGGTGTTCAGTGGTGGAATGCTTGCCTAGCATGCACGAAGCCCTGGGTCTAACCTCCAGTACCAAAAATGAATTTAAACAAAGAGATCAAGTATCTGTGGTGTGGTAGCTTATGGGAGCTCTCCATTCCTCTCAACTTTCTAGTGAAATAGAGAGACAGAACTGATGGGGGGTATAAAAGAAGCAAAGTACCGGAGGAAGGGCAGATAGGTGCACAGCGCAGTACAGATTTGAGGGAGAGAAAGGTCATGGCTCATCACATCACCCTCAGGAGAATGTGGAGCTCGAGGATAGAGTGGCTTGAGAGGTTATCGGTGGTGAGGTGACTGCGGATTGGAAGAGCCACCCTAGCCGGAGTCCTTGAGTCCGTGCCCCTTCCATTCTCACAGTTTCTCCCAACTTCTTACCTGGGCAGTGACAAAAGAGGAAAACTCAAGTGAAACCACACACACCTCCAGCCCGTGGAGCACAGATAATGAAGGGGCTGAGCGGGTTAAAGACAAGGGGTCTGTGGCTAAACTCAGGTTCCACAGGCATGGGTGGAGGAGCGGTATCCGTGGCCTTCTGCAGTGCCCTGCCCCAGAGCTCCAGCACTTTGTCAGTGAGGAGCCAGCAGCACTGTCAGGTAAGCCGGGCCCATGACCGTGGCGTGTGTCAGACATTGTGCTCGTCCATCTCCTGCAGTAGACAATAGCAAGTCCACCGCAGGCCTCCCTGCCTATAGGCTGAAAACAGGCGTAGGTGGGTCAGCAGAACGAGCTATGTGATAACATCGCAGAGCAGTTTGCTTCCTTTGAAATCTAGTGTAGTTTACATGCTAGAAAGCCTCTCTCTGATGAGTTTGCACTCACACCACAGGGAGTTCCTGGGAGCAGGTCCAGTCACCTGCAGACCCGCCCTAAGAGTGAGGAGATGCACAGCTGCTCGGCCTGGCCGAGAGCCCGCCTAGATTCACAGGGGAAGAGTGAGCTCTGGACGGGGAGCAGCCAGGCACCTCATGTGGGGCCATGCTGTAATGGGCACCTCAGCCACTGCACGGCTGGGTGCGGTAAAGGGCCGTGGTATGATCCACAGGGCCTGCAGGGACTGTGCTTATGGAACTATGGTGTTCGAAACACCATTTGGTCTCAAAGATTCAGAGCCAAAGAAGAGGTCTGTCCTTAGATCATCCATTATTCTCATAGTGGGATTTCTTATCTTATTAGGATTGGAGGAAGGCTCTGTGGGCTTTTCCAAATACAAAAATTTTATTATTTCAAAACTTGAATCTCTTTCTATTTATAAGCAGAAGATCTGAAAGCTGCGAGACTCATGTGGCACCCATGTGTCCCCCAATAAATGTTATAAGAAAAACGAACCTTAAAGATCATCTGTATAATGTGTGAAAGTTACCCCAATAAACTTGATTTTTTTCCTTTAACAAAAACAACTATACTGTGTGTGCTGCACACCTGTAATCCCAACATTCAGGAGCCAGGAGGATTACCACAAGTTCAAAACTAGTCTGGGCTACATAGTGAGTTCAAGGCCAGCCTGAACCACATCGCATACCCTGCCTCAAAATTTTAAGTAAATAACCAGAAGCAAGTACTGGGCAGGGAACAGCTGGGCACCTCCTGCATCTATAGCTAGTGGTATGCAGGCAGAAGTGGCTAAAGCAGAGGTGTCCTGATATCTGCAACTGTCTGTGACACTCATCAATAGCTTGATAGATTGATGACCAGATAAATGCGTAGGTGTTTAGAGAGATAGTAAGGCAGGCATATAAAAAGATTAGCTGCACAATCCATCGCATGTATTTTATGTGTGTTTTCTTTAAAAAATCAACTTTTTCTGTTTGAAATTCTCACAAAATAATGCTGAGGAAAAAATCGTAAGGCACCACTGCAGTTACTAGAATGGCTTTTTTCAAAAGGTTTATTTTCAAAGGGTTTTTTTTAGCTAGATATTCTGGCATAACTTTGGTGATGTGGAGTTAACTGACAAGAACACCATCTATTCTTGTTCAGGTCACCAGTCCTCACCAGCCTTCTGTAAGTGGCTGCAGACTCAAACCTTTGGGACTCAGGATAATTAACACAGCCTTGCCACTGGGAGAGCTGAACGCGAAGTATGTAAACAGAATATGATTTCCATTGCAAATGCTGCTTGCCCTGAGAAAATCTTACACCTCTTTTTTTTCCCTCTCTCTCTCTCTGGGCAATTAATTTTATTTTATTTTTCTGGTTTTCTTTGACCTCAGCAGTATGTTCCCTGCTTACATTATTCACGGAAGGAAGGACCACCGTAGTCTGCCCAAGCCCAAAATGGCTTGGCAGTTTTTCCATGGTTGGTTTTGGTGAAGTGCGCTGCAGGGGTAAGCACTGACCCAGGCCCACACCCCAGTGCCCTTCACTGTGTCCAACCCCAGGCAGAGCACGCGAGAAGAAAGGGGCAACTCCTTTGCTTTCAGTTGCTAAGCAGAGGAGCAGCTGGCCATGAACGGCAAAACCTGAGAAATGTGAGTCCTCTGGTGAAATTGGACTGAGTGAGACTTCTGTTTTGTAGCTGAGAGAAGCAGTAACCAGGATTCGGTTGAGGTCATTCAACAAAAGAACTGGACACACCCTCCCAGGCGTCTACCAGCCACTAGGACCAGGCGTTGTGTCACACAGAATCCGGGCTCTTCACCAGCAGGAGCAGCACTGCTAGAACAGGCGTGGGCGAGGAGCCGGGGCTGGGATCTCCCTGCAAGGGAAAGCGGAAGGCGGCAAGTGCCAGGCACCAGATGGAGTGCAGCCGGCGCCCTGCTCTCTTGCCTGCCGCGGAAGGCCGGCCAGAAGGGTGGGCCGTGGCGCAGAGCAGCTCCTGCTCAGCCACGCGCCTGGCGCGCAGAGCCGCTACACATGAACGCTTCCTCCCAGTTCTGTATTTCGGGGCTTTGACTCTTATCTGAAACTTGGCAGCTTTAGAAGCTGACTCAGATTCTGTTCCACTTACAACTCGGGCTGTGTCTGCCAGTGTGTGTAGCTGTGTGCTAAACGCAGGTCCTCGGAAGACGCTCCCAAGCTGTCCAGGGTCATGGGTCACCTTGAGCGTGCTCGGCAGGTGGTTCTGAGGCTGCTGGCCTTGAGCAGTGGCCAGCGTCCCCGGGCCAGGGTGTCCTTCTCAGCGAGTGTGCACTGTTTCCTTGCAGCTGTTCACCTGTTGCTGTGGAGGACACCAGACCTGACTGTGACAGAGGTCAGAGCTGCGGGCACCTATAGTACTGTACCTCGGAGTTGGTTGGGTTTGCTAAAACTTTCAGACTATTTTGACCAATCCAAAAAAAAATCTATTCTCTAAAGCTACACCCAACTCCTGATTTTCCATTCAGCTCATGACAAGGCTGTCCAACTGCCCAGTGGAAGCCTTGGTTTGCTTCCTCTCTCCCAGCACACTTTTGAACCAGTGGCAAGGCTGGTGGGGGATCTGAGGGTGGCAGATTCAACTTTGGCAGCGCCCTGGGAACATTGATCAATCAAACAATATAGACCAGCCAATCATTTCTCAGACAGAGTGGTTCAGCAGAGAAGAATATCGAGATGAAAACTCCAAGCTCTGGGCCGGACAAGCCCTGCTACATTTACTGCGTCGCGGGGCTGTAACCTGGCCTCTGTGTTCACCAGGCTCACACTTTCTGCCTTTGTAGTTGTATGACTTGGCAACCATGGAGGAGCCTGGCTTTGCTGCCAGACACCCCGCATCCACCCCTCAGTGCTCTGCTGTACCCCATAGCTGCAGGCTCGGCCCATCGCCAGCAGCCTCTGCAGGGCTCACTGTGGGAGGAGCGTGGATTCAAACCGTGGCTGAAGAATTGCAACCTAACTGCATCGTCCTGTGCTAGTGTACAGTGTATTTTAAATATTTAAATGACTAAGGTGCCTTCAAATAAATCACATTGGTCCAGCTGGCCCACTGGAAGTTAGAAAAGGCTCCCTCCCACAAGGACTTTTTGATGTCTTGTGTGCAAAATACCAATAATTAAGGCTCTCACCACCACACAGTGAGCCTTATGGTATTCTCAGGCCCAGTGAAAATGAAAACTCAGGCCCTGCTATTTAGAGCACCCAGGAGCATGTGTCATTTGAGTGACCAGGGAAGGCAGAAGAGCATCATGCAGAGGCAGCTCAGGTAGCCCTGCCCACCAGCCACTGTGTGTGTCCCTTGTTCCCCCACCCCCCGCTCATGTCCTCCCTGTCTCTGAACTTAGACTCATCGGTGAAATGAGGAGGAGCTTAGGACAAGATTCGCAATGCCCCGGACCCCAAGTGCTGGGCCCTGTGGGCACGGAGCTCTGTGAGGTACCCTTGAAGCTGGCCTGCCTATAGGACAGACCCTGACCATGCATGCAGTGACCAAAGAACAGTAGCTGTTGAAATGGCAGCCCCGGGTAGGAGCACTCTGCACAGCCAGGTCACCCATCTCCGAGGGGCTTCTGCTGTGGCATCTGGTTCCGGTCACGGGTGCAAGGGCTGGAGCCCCAGGGCACACTCAGCACCTCAGCTGTGTGGCTCCAGAGCTTTCTCATAGGGACCTCCTGTGAGAAAGCACATCCCATCCATAGTTGTGGGGCTGCTGAAAGCTTTTTCCTCAGCACATTTCTAGGAGATTTCAGGGCCGAGTTGGCCACAAGAACCGTTAGAGAATAAGCTCTTACCTCACTCGTCTAGAACATCAAAGGCAGCTCTCAGGGATGGGTGGCAAGTACTTGCCCGTGTATGCAGGGTCCAGGTTCTATCCCCAACACCCCCAAAACAGACAGCTATGGGAACAGCGCCATCCATGTCATACGCAGGGCCAGAGAGGAAATGCAGACACGGGGGTTAGTGGATGCCCTGAAGTTGCCATGTTCTGGGACTTATGTAGGTGGAGCCTGCTTGAACCAGCTGTCCACTCTACGGTGCCCTGCAGGGCCTCCGAGCTCAGGCCTGAGTGGGCAGGGGCCAGAACCACAGCCGTCTTCTTGCACGAGTAGGAGAGGCCTGGGGACGGGTGCAGCCCACAGCTCTTCCCGCCCGCCGACGCCATTTTCCTTTGTCTCCTTGGTAAAGGCACTTTCTTGTTGTCACTGTATAGGTGCTGCTGTTGGTCGCAGTCTTTGCACCTTCATGCCACTGCTATTGGGCGTGACTGAAACTGTAGGAGGACTGCTGGTGCAGCCTGTCCAGAGCCTTCACACACAGCGCGGCCCAGGATGCCACCACCAGTGAGACAGTGTTCATTCTCTAAGGAGAACTGGAGAAATGTGCCTGCGTCCAGGCATAGCACATGCTTCCCACCGCTCTCTCTTGTGCCCTCCAATGAAAGCGTTACCTAGGAGCCAGGCCCACCTGTGGGACCTGTTCCCCAGGAACTTGACTTGGGAGGTGCGTCCTGGAGCACTGGTGCTTGCTCTCGTGGTCCTCTCAGCAGGGCTTTGTCAGGTCTCTTCCTGTCCTGTGAGTGTGGCTCTGGGGACCCTACCTTACTAACCTGCTGTCCCTCTGCCCCTGCCTGGTGACCGTGCTCAGGCCCCCGCTGTGTAGGGAGGGAGGCAGGGAAGGAGCTAGAGAGCAGAGCCTGCTTCAGAATGTTCCAGTTCTGCCTGCTCTGCCAGCCCTAGCATCCCCTATTCCAGCCCCCAAGTCAGCAGACCAGGACAAAGAGTGTGGCATGCGTCTCTCCTCACATGCCTCTCCCAGACTTCTCTGCCGACCTTCGCCAATGCTGAGGCTCCGATTCTGGCTCCTTGAGTGCTGAGCGTGCTCCAGAGCTGCTGCAGGGCCACCCCGGGCCTGGTGCTCCCAGCTCTGTGCTGGGCAGGTCGCCCTCCCAGGCAGCATGCCTACAAGCAGACTCCGGGGCCAGTCCTCCCATCTGTGTCCTGGGAAACTCCCTGGTGAGAGGATGAGGATGGAAGGGCTGCCCCCACGCCTTCTGCTGCCTCCCTCTGGTTCTCCACCTCCCCTGGGACACAGGGGCAGCCAGAAGTACCTGGGCCCATGCAGGAGCTGAGCAGAGCAGTGGAGCTGCAGCGCTGTGCTTTCTGTCTTGAAGGCACAGCCAGTCTTTGAGGAGGCTCCTCTGAGCCCTCCTTGGCTCTTGGAAACTGCTTTGAGGACAGAATCTCCACTGCAGCATTTGTGCACAGCAGAGCCCTCTGCTTAATAAAGAAGGATAAGACTGAGTCAGGCATAGGAAGCCGGAGGCACCTGGAGACCGCAGTGTTACGTGAAATGTGTCAGGCACACCAGCTCAAATACCACAAGGTTTCTCACTGTCGTATGAGAAGTGCAAAGTACAGATAGGAGCAATGTAGAAGACAGAACACAAAGAGCTAAACCTCTCTCCTGCCACACCAGGAAGGCGCCGTCCCCTCCTCCTGCCACATGTGCTGACCTTTCCAGGAAGATGATGTCCCGTACTGAGTGCTTCCTTCCCTGGATGCCTATGTGGACGCTGGGACGTGTCTTCTTGCAAACAAGGAGCCTGGCCCAGTGGCTGAGGCCTCTGTCAGGCCTAATCGCATCCGCTGTCAGGATAGGGTCTGTCCTGGTCAAGCAGCACAACGGGCAGCTCTGTGCCCAGCTCCAGTGACAGGTGCTAGCACATGAGGAAGAGTCCTTGCAAAGCTCTTGGTGTACCCTGACAGAGGGGACATTGGTTCCCTACCACTTGGAACGAAGGCTGACAGTGAGAATGTCTAGGGATGGAGGGTGAGCTGTCAGGCCCGAAGGGGATGGGATTGAAAACCAGATGGTTCTGCTGAAAGGAGACTGTCGACACGGGTTGAACCTGGGGAAACTGAGGCAGCCTCCCTTCGGCGGCAAAGCAGGTTGGGCTGTCAGATCAGGGAGTGTGGAGGCCAGTGTCAAGGACTGATGGGGAACATGGAAAGGCTTTTCAGGAGCAACCCCTGGGAAGTGGAGTTTGGGGAGCTAGCATGTCGGCAAGGGCAAGAAGAGAGTGGCGGGAAGGAGACCGTGACAGGAAGAGACCAGAAAGGGCCACAGGGCACGTGGTGCCCACCTGCAGTCACTTGTGGCTTGGGATAACCAGTCTTACTGGGCAATAGGGTGGCATGCCAGCATATTCCAAACTGCATGCCTCGAGATGCAGACCCCACCAGCTGTTCCGAGCCAGCGCGAAGCCCAGCGTGCTGCGTTCCCCACTCAGATCAGAGTGGACACTTCACAAAAGCAGGCACGCCGCATTGCGCAGCGCACTGCCTGTGGGGACTCGTGGTCATAGGCCCTCCTGTGCTCTAGCTCCAGTCACACAGATCAACGTTCCGAAAGCCAATTTGGGGAGACGGGGCGTGCTCTGTGACGTGAGCAGATGCATGTGTGGCATGCATTATTGTTTTCTTCATCAACAGTAAAAATCAAAGGAATAGTTTAGGATGAACTCTTTCTGAGAAGACGGTGGAGTTCTCAGTAGAAGACAGCTCTCGGGCTCAGCTTGAGCACAACCTTTCGAGGTGTGGTAGCTCACATTTCACAGTTGTATAATAATCTCTGAGATTGCTTTAGTGGCCTTTGGACACACCAGTGGCCGTGTCCTCAGCTTTGAGTGCGTTTTTTATTACCCCACATGTGTGGCACTGATGCTTGCACCCTGCACGCCGAGTGGGTGCAAGTGCGGGACACACCCTTGGTACTCTTTCTTCCACTGCCCTCCTCCATCCCTTAGCTGCCCTATTTGAAAGACATCTGTCTTCCTGTTTCCTATTATCTAGCTTTTATTGTGCGCATTGGTCATAATTTGGCCCTCTCGTGTAAGATAAGGACCCATAAGGGTTATCTCTCATTGCACTACACAGTGGCTACTAACCCAAATGGTCAGTTGTCCCCGACTTACTGTTTTATAGAAGTAAGAGAATGTGGAGACCTGGGTCTCTTTTCTCTGAGGAAAGCACTCCTGCTCAAGGGCTAGAAGCCCCCTTCTAGGGACTACCCAAAGGGCCTATTCTGTTTGTACATTACTCTCAGCTTCATAGGTGGCCTGGCCACATAAGAGACTGCTCTTGCTTAGTCTTGGCAGAGCCCTCCGGTCTGCATAGTTCTTGGTAGCTCTGCCTCTCACTCCATGGCGTGTCCCCTGGACACACCTGGGCCACGCAGCACCAACCTGGGCCACAGAAGTTGTATGCAGGTGACAAGCAGAAGCCGGCCCTCAAAGGGAGGCGCTCACCAAGGTCAGGGCCAGCTGGTGACAGCAGACCTGGCCACCCAGGCAGGTAGCCCCAAGCCTCCAGGGAGGCTAAGGAGCTGGTGCTCTTGGGGACACCAGGCATAGCTGTTAGTTCAAGGCACCTGTTAGGCACAGTGGTGCCTGCGACCTTCCAGCAGTCATGACACCCTGGAGAGTTCCTCCAAGCACCACAGAAGAAGCAGCCTTCACCTGCAGCAATAAAATGGCATGCACACAGGCCACAGAGCCGCACTCTGTGCCTTCGTGGTGTGTGAGGAGTAAACTGGTGGGAAATGTTGTATTTTGTTCCATATTACATATTTGGGTGCATTGCTCATAAAATTCATTTCAAGGGATTTTTTTGGTGTGATAAAATTTATAGTTACTTTACTATTCCTTCTGAAGTCATTGTAAATAATAAAAACAAATCTATATGTTAAAATATGTTAAAAGGAAGAATGGTCACCCACACTGTTACTTTTAGGAAAGAGAAACAGTTTAGGAAACTGGGCATAGGGAAGGACACTTGAGTTTTTATTTCATGCATATATTTGCATTGTATTATTTTATATTTATTATAAGCATATGTTACCATTATATAGAATCAGCGTTCCCAAAGCCAATTTGGGGAGACAGGGCGTGCTCCGTGACATGAGCAGATGCGTGTGTGGCATGCGTTGTTGTTTTCTTCATCAACAGTACAAATCAAAGGAATAGTTTAGGGTGAACTCTTTCTGAGTAGACAGTGGAGTTCTCAGTAGAAGACAGCTCTCAGGCTCAGCTTGAGCTCAACCTTTTGAGGTGTGGTAGCTCACATTTTAGAACTGTTTTTAAAGAACAAAAGCATGTGGTTTCCTCAGTGGATATTTATACTGGTTAAAATTGAGTATTTTTGAGCACGGAGATACTGTTAGAAAGCTTCAGTGTGCCTGTTGCCCGACCGGGACAAGCATTAATGTCCTAGGTCAGATCAGTGAGCTGTGTTCAGGCGATCGCCCTGCCCTTCCCTGGTGCAGTGCCCCATGCGCGCCCACTCTCCTGCATGCTCAGCGCTGGTGTCGGCAGCAGCTGTGTGGGGCTCTGGCCTCACCCTGGCTGGGCGTCAGCAGCGGTTGCTGGGTGATGGCGGCACAGCAGCCCGGCTGCCAGCACCTCTGCGTTTATTTATCTAGATTAATGATGTGGGCCACCATAAACAAACAGGGCCCTTGTTCTACAAACAGGCTGCCTAGTGCATTTCAGGAAATTTTAAGGTTTTCCTTAGCATTTGTGTGTACTTTTAGTGCTTTTAACCTTGAACGAGATATAGATTGTTTGGAAACCAAAATTAAAGTTAGCTTGAAAGGGTACAATATGATCTCCTTACTCATGATAAATCACACTGTGGATCTTAGGAGACCTGCTGGACTTTTTGTTTGAATTGTTTCCTAGCAGATAGAAATAAGCTGTAGAATAATTCTTTAGTACTTCATCACCTCCAGCAGTCCTATCAGAGGAGAAAAACCTCAGGTTATTCCTCAGGCTCTTTATTCTTTTTTTTTTTTTAGGCTCTTTATTCTTTATGTTTTAAATTTCAAAGGATAATTAAATCCAAGAGAATTTCTTAACCAGTAATTCTAGCTTATATTAGAATGTGCTTATTCATTTATAAGGAATAAGAAAGTCCTAAGTGCCTCACATTTCAAATATTCCATAAGCTACAGTGGCACTGAGAGAGGCGACAGCAGCCCTGCCCCACACTTGCTCGAGGTCAGGACAGTGCCCAACGTCTCTGAACAGATTGTTTCTGCAATTAGTATCTATGTACCAAGTTAGCAATAAAAGTATATATGGGCTGGATCCTCAGGCTCTACCTAACAGAGATACTGCAAAAATAAAATTGAAATAGTAACCAAATAATCAGCTTAAAAGCAAAATATAAAACATCACCCTTGATGCAAAGTCTAACAGAAATATGATGGGCATCCCAACTGGCACGCTGGCACTGAACTTTCTCTGCTCCTGTTTGTTTGGTTATCGGGGGAACCAGTGGGAAATCCTGGGCAAGGTCTTCCTAGTGACGGCCTCAGCTGGCCCGTGAGTTGACAGTGGCTCTACTCGCAGCTGGTTTGTGAATCGATGCTCTCACCGTAACCCCAAACCAACAGCCGTCCTTATCCTTCAGGCATTTGTGGAAGGCCAGTGGGATTAGCTAAATGTCATGGTGCTTGTGAGCAAGCGTGAGGCCCAGGCCTCATTGCCCAGGGTTTGTGCTCTCCTCAGTCTGGGCTGCACATCGTTCGGCTGCATTGACCACAGCACCGTTTGTTTGGCAAAACTTGGCCCTTTCAGAGAGCTCAGTGGTCACTACACAGCAAGCTGGTGGTACTCAGAGAAGGCCAGTCAAGGGAGTCTGGAGTGGTGTCTGCCAGAGCAGGGTAGGGCCAGGGTTTTCAGCCATGTGTGCTGCCACGACAGAGCCACACAGCTTTGTCAACAGCCAGGCTTAGTTCTCACAGTTCTAGAGCCCAGGCAGTCCAGAATCGGGTGCTAGGCGGCTGAGTGTCTGCCAAAGGCTTTTCCTCAGAGACAGGGTGGGCAGAGGCCCTCCATGGGGCTCAGTCCTGTGGGCAGGTGTCCATCTGTGCAGTGTGTGCACTGTCTGTCCTCCTCACCACCTCCTGCGGGCCCACCTCTTCATGCTGTCCCATTGGAGAATGTTTCTGCATGCCTCTAGGGGCCAGGGCCAGTGTCGTGATCCAAGAGGAAGCTCCCAGCATTTCCTCGGGAACATAAAAGAAGTCTCCAGCCACATCATTTCCATTGTTTGGATTTGGAGGATGAAGGGTCAATGGGGCTGGCTTCTGTGTCACTTCTGTCAGACCCAAGGACTCCAGATGCCTGGGGCCCACTGAGAACCGAGAAGCTGCAATGTGCTGCTCCAGGCTGCCTGTGATACAGCAGACTTGGGCCAGGAGAAGGAGGGTGGGAATGTGTGTCGAGCATGTCACGACTTCTGGGGGCTTCTGGGACTGCTTTCTTTCCATCCTCTCCTCACACCCGGGAATGATGAGAACTAGCACATATTAGATGCCAAGGGATACTGAGAAGAAAAAGGAGCCAGCGGGAGGTTGTGTGCTGCTGCTCCAGTAGCCCTCGCTGCAGCGGAGACACTCACAGGAGCAAGAAATTATGAGCTCCTGAGCAGGGGGAAACCAGCAGATCCCACCAAGTGGGACCCACATCCAGAGGTGGCATGGCCAGAGGAGATTGAGAACCCCAGAATTGCTTGTGGGGCTCATGGGAGGAATCATCTTCTGTTTAAAAAAAAAAAAAAAAGCCATTCTGAAACCCCTTAAAGCAGTGGCTGTTTCTTCAGACCTAAGGGATATGAAGAACCCAAAGCAGCACTCAGGCAGAGGAACCAAGTGAATTTCTGGAAACATACTCAGAAGTGTGTCAGCTACCTGACAGCACGCAGTAACCATGGTACGGAGACTCGGGAGGGTATGCTTGGACAAAAGAAGAATTTGAACAGAGAATCAGAAAGTATAAAAGAGTTAAACAAATTTTAGAGCTAAAGAATGCAAGAAATGAACTAAAAACTCAGTAGAGGGTTCAACAGCCAACTTGATCGCACCAAAGGAAGACTCAGTGAACTTGAAGGCACACTGTTTGAAAACATCTAGCCAGAAGAACAAATAGAAAGACTGTATGTCAAAAACTCACCAGAAGGGCCGGTGGTATAGCTCAGTGTATTAAGCTCTTGCCTAGGGAAGTGCAGGGGCCAGGGTTTGGTTCCTGGCCCCACCTGCTGTGCCAGCACCGCTCTCGAGTGCACTGAGCTGGCAAGGGAGTCCAGGCACGGTGGCGCGTGCCTGTAATCCCAGCACTTGGGAGGCAGGACACAGGAGGATCACTGAGCCTGAGCTGTGTAGTGAGACCCTGTAGGAAAAAAAAAAAAAAGAAAAGAAAAAAAAAAAACTGTCGGCAAAAAAAAAGAGAAGTCTATTGTACGATGGTAGAAGGATAAATTGCTCAAGAAGCTGTCATTGTAAATGTGTTTGCAGCCAAATTATGAAATGAACATTGATAGAACTGAAAGAATTAGATAGAACCACAGTACTAGTAGGAGATTTTATTTATTTATTCTTTCTTTCTTTCCTTCTTTATTTATTTATTTGTTTTATGGAACTGAGGATTGAACTCAGGCCCTTGCACTTGCCAGGCAAGCACTTATTCTACTGAGCTATCTCCCCAGCCCCTGGGAGATTTTAATACTGTTTTCAGTAATTGGTATAACATCTATTGAGACATCAGTTAGGAAGTAGAATTTGGACCGCAGGACTGTAGACCAGAATGATCAGACACACAGAATAGTCTAGCCAACAGCATATGTCCTTCTCAAATAAACATTTAACATTTCTCATGAAAAAAACATACTAGGTGAAGACTGACATCATACCAAGTAGTTTTTCTCATCAGTGGATTAAAACTATGAGCTAATAGCAAAAGGAAAACTGGAGAGTTCACAGGTGTGTGGAAAATTGACAATATATTTTCAACCAGTGGGCTAGAGAAGTCGAACAGGAAATTAGAAAGCACTTTAAGACAAAGCAAAACAAAAACACAACACATCAAAACTTAGATACAGGAGAGAAGCTGATAGTAATAAACAACTACATTTTTTTTAGAAAAAATAAAGGTCTCAAATTAATAAGCTAACTAGAGAGAACTATAAAAACTAAGGAAAACTTAAGCCTAAAGGCAGAAAAAGAAAATAATAAAGATTGGAGAAGAAATACATGCAATTAGCTGGGCGAGGTGGCACATGCCTGTAACTCTAGCATGCAAGAGGCAGAAGGATCGCTGTGGTTTTAAGGCAACCCTGGGCTACATAGAGTTCAAGGCCAGCTATGGCTATGTAGCAAGACCCTGTCTATAAATAAATAAGTAAATAAATGCAGTTAAGATTGGTCTTTTTAATATCTCAGCAAAACTATAAACCTTTAATTGGACTAAGGAGTAAAGAAAGCGACTCAAATAAAATTAAAAATGGAAGAAAAACATTACAGCTGTTGCTGCAGAAGAAAGGGGGCCTAGTAGAGATAACTGAACTATTAGAAGCATATGAAGTGGGCCGACCAGATAGCTCAGCAAACTAAAGCACCTGCTTAGGCAGAGCACAGTGGCCGGGGTTTGATCCTTGGCAGGCTGTGTTTTCCCATCCCCAGGGCACGCTGAGATGGCTATTGAGACTGGGTGTGGTGGCACATGCCTGTAATCCCAGCTCTTGGGAGGCTGAACACAGGTCTCTATGAGTCCAATCTATGTAGTGAGACCCTGTAGACCTTGTTTTAAATGCAAAAAGGAGGAGAAGAATATGAAATGAATAGCTGAGAAAAAAAATGGACAAATCCCGAGAAATGTGTAAGCTAGCAAGACTGAATCATGAGGAATTTAAAATCCTAAACAGAACTGTAACTGGTAAGGAAATTCAAGCAGTAATCAAAAACCTTCCAACAAAGAAAATCCCAGGACCAGATGGCTTCACGGGTGAATTCTACCAAACATTTTTTAAAAGAATTAAAGCCAATTCTTCCCAAACTCTTCCAAAAAATTGAAGAGGAGGGAACACATCCAAATGCATTTTATGAAGCCAGCATTATTCTGATTCCAAAGCCAGGAAAGACACCACAAGAAAAAATTATAGGCCACTGTCTCTGATGAACATAAATGCAAAAATCCTCGTGAAAAAACTGGCAGACTATTCAGCAATACCCTAAAAAGGTGAGATTTACTCCTCTGCTGCATGGGTGGTTCAGCACACAAAAAATCAAGCCAATACACCACATTTAAAAGGCTAAAAATTATTTTACAGAAGTTAGCACACTTTCATGATAAAGACTCTCAGCAAGGCCAGAACAGAAGGAGAGTGGGTCTGCACAGTCCAGGCTGTGTGTGCCGAGTGCACAGCTCGTGTGCTGTGTGAGAGTTCAGAGCCCCTCTCCACCGTCAGACCTGTCCCTCTCACTACTGGACACCTGGCCAGAGCGACTAGGTGCAGAAGAGGCCAGAACAACGAGGGAGGGCGTCAGAGTCAGGAGCGAGGAAGTAATGTTCTCTGTTGGAAATGACATGATCTTATGTAAGACCTCCCAAAGACCACACCAGCATGGGTGCATGCATACACACATGCGTGCGTGCACGCACACACAGTCACACGCCCCACAATCTGTTAGAAGTGATAAACATTGATCAGGGCTACAAGTGAAAAAAGACAACATAAAAAATTACTTACATGTTAGTATGCTATCACTGGACAGTAAGACAAAATTAAGAAAGCAATTCCACTTACAAGGAATGAATGCAATACTTGGGGAAAAAACAAAAAGGCAAAAGATGTATATACTTTTTTTTGGTTTTTGTATTTTAGGGAAGGGTCCACAGGGTCTCACTATGTAGATCGGACTCATAGTGATTCTCCTGTTTTCAGCCTCCCAAAGTGCTGGGATTGTATGCATGCGCCACCACGCCCAGTCTCCAGATTGCACCTGATGCTGTGCTCTGCCTAAGCAGGCGCTTTAGTCCAGTGAGCTGCCAGGCCAGCCCAGAAGATGTATATGCTGAAAATTGCAAAATGTTGCTTAAAAAAAGCAAAACAGACCCCAAAAAAGGAAAACATGTGTGGTGATATGCCTGCAATCTCAGCATTTAGAGGCTGAAGCAGGATTGTCTCAAGTACAAGGTCAGGCTGGCTAAGTAGTGAGTTCAAGGCCAGCCTGAACTACATAGTGAGTCCATGTCTCAAAAACAATCCCATGTTGATAGCTTTGAAGATTTTGTATTGTTGTAGTGCCTCTACTCCTCAGTACTGTACAGACTCAGTACAATCCCTGTCAAAATCCCTATGGTTGCTGGGGAGATAGCTCTGTGGCACAAGTGCCTGCCTGGCAAGTGCAAGGTCATGAGTTCAAATCCCAGTCCTGCAAAAAAAAAAAAAAAAAAAAAAAAAAAAAAAAAAAAAAAAAAAAAAAAAAAAAAAAAAAAAAAAAAAAAATCCCAATGGTGTTTTTTATAGAAACGGAAAAAAAAAAATCTTGAGTTTGTGTGGAGACATAAAGGACCCCATGGGGCCAGGCGTGGTGGTGCATGCCTATAATCCCAGCACTTGGGAGGCTGAGGCAGGAGGATCGGTGCGAGTTCGAGACCAGCCTGGGCTACAAAATTGAGCTCAAGGCCAGCCTGAACTGCATAGCGAGACCCTGTCTCAAAAAGGCAAAAAAATAAAAAATAAAAAAATAAAGGACCCCATGTACCGCAACAGTCATGAGAAAGAACAACAAAGCCAGAAGGCCAGAGGGCCGGACAGAAAGCTCAGTGGAATTAGTGCTTGCCTGGCAAGTGCAGGGTCCTGAGTTCAATTCCTGGCACCACAGAAAAAAAAAAGCTGGAAGCCTCACATTTCCTGATTTCAAAATACACTATGAAGCCACAGCAGCCAAAAGAATCTGTCCCTGGCACAAGGTGTTTATAGACCAGTGAAACTGAACAGACACCAAAGGAAGGCTACACAAAGGGGCAAATGATCCCCCGAAGCGGGAAAGGAGGTCTCGCAAAGCAGTGTGGGGAGGAGTGCATAGCCGTGTGCAAAAGTGTGATCCTGGGCAGCGTCGCACAGCACAGGTGAGACTCAGCCCAGAGTGGATTGAAGACCTAGTCGGAGGCCCAGGTCTGTGAAACTTGGCATTGGGTTTATCAGTGACACAAAAGGAACTGGCAAAGAAGACAAAAACAGATGAAGTGGGCTATATCATACTAAAACCTGTGCACCAAGGGAACAGGCCCCAGGCTGACAAGGTGGCCAAGACAAGATCGCACACCACTGTCCAGTAAGCTGATGTCCAGAACATGCAGAGACTCCTAAGAGTACCAGGAACCAACAGAGGCAACGCCACTCAAAATGGGCAGGGGCTGGGGCTTGGCATTCACAGGTAGGCACTTGCCCACCACGCCCGAGATCCAGGGTGGAAAACTTGGGTAGGCATTTCTCTGAAGAAGAGGTATAAATAGTGAGCAGTTTATGAGAAGATACTCGTAGTCACCGGTCATCAAGAAATGCAAGCCCAGGCACAGGCACCATCCTTTGGCACTGTCACGATGGCCATTGCCACAGGTGGAAGACAGCATGCACCTGAGACGGTAGCCCAGTGCATTACTGTGGAGTATAGTACAGAGGTACTCAAAATCATCAACAGTAGATCCAGAATCTGGCTCCTGTGACTATTTTTCCAGAGAATTGAAGTGCAGGTCTGAAAGAGACACTCACACTGCTGTGGGTGTTGTAGTGTTGATCACACCAGCAAGCGGTGGAGCCGACCTGCAGACATGCACACATGTAGCACTACCACCCTTGACACAGGGAGCCCTCAGGGACCCAGGAGTGTGAGGAGCTAAGAGGAGTTCGCAGAGAGTCAGGATTCTCCCAGAGCAGCAGGCGAGACCGAGGTCATGCGAGTGGGAGGGGTTAACCAGGGGCTGTGGCTAGGCAGGTGGAAGGGGTCCGGCAGATCTGGGGGTGGTGCTGTGCTGGAGTTCACAGTGCTGTAGACTTAGAACTTCACTGAGAGCATAGGAAAAGCCTGGCTATTTTGATCTTGCATGCCACCATTTTCCTAGCAGAATGTTAGCATGAGCAAGCTTACAGTAAACTAGAAAAGTATATGAACTGATTGAAATTCTGTAAACCTAATCATCTCTAAAAATTTGCGTGACTGTACTACATACGAATCCAGCTTGCACTAAAGTCACCTATGTGCTTGTCTTAAAAAATGTGAAGATAGCAGAGTACTACTGTGGCTATCAGAGTATTTTTCCTCTAGTGTGTGGTGATGTTTTATGCCACTTTGTGATTTGCTCTACCTGAGACGTATTTCAAATATAATTTTTCCATGATAGACATGTTGTAGACTTTGTTGTCAAGATGTCCAATAAGTTAACAATACTTCTTCCATTTTTTCTCATTAGTGTCCAGGATTATCAATAGTGAAAAATTATTTTACAGAGGATCTGGTATTACTTGTACCTAATAATTTTAATTTTAGCACCGATGGCTTTATAGACATTTGTCAAAGTTCATGCTACGTGCCATTGTTTTACAGCTGAAGTCTCAGTTTTTAAAGAGTGAGTTAAAATGCCAGTAGACAGCGATATTATTCCAGGAGCACTGATCTGTCTGCGGCGCCCAGGGTGCGCCTGTGGCCTGCATCGCTCCCTCCTGTTTGTGTTGACCAGCTGGATCTTGCCAGGCCACAAGCAGATTGCTCGCGTAGGGTTGCTTCGTGTGGACCTTTCATTTGCTTGGCATACGAGGAATGTACCCATCTCGGTATTCACCCAGGGTTTCTATTGGCGTAATCATCTCTCAGTGCTGAGCACACAAATCACATTTTTCCAAATTCATAGACAAGCTTTGCTCTGAAGCTTTAAAACATCAACTGTGGTTGCCAAGAGGGGCTTCAAGAAAGCCAGGATTATGCCCAGAGGTGCATAGCAATCATTCTCAAATTGGTACTAAATTATCTGACTTGGCTCTGCGGCCTAAAGCTCACCACCTCATCTCCAGAGCTGTGACTCACTTTTGCTTACGAGCCCTTAGTCTGTTAAGGGAAAAGCCTCCCTGCCACCCCCACTCCCACCCCCAGTTTTTCCCATAATGCTTCTGTGTACCAATAAAATCCTGGCATATCTGTGTCCCAGAGGACAGATTTGGTTTGGCATCCTAAAGAATTTTGAGATATTTAAGGAGGTGCAAAGTACACATTGGCATCAGTAAACAACATAAGTCGAAACCCAACTGACGTTTACATGCCAGCGATGTGTGGTGTGCCAAGTGTTTAACAGCACACAGTAACATTCAACTGCAGAAGTTGACTGTGGCAGAGCCGCTTGGGGCGCCTGCCCTGAATCACGGCGAGGTAGTTATGTCATGCGATGCTTCGCAAGAGAACCAGGGCAGAGGGTCCTGAAGTGCTTGCCATGGTGAGGTTGGGGAGTAGCTGAATGTACGGGGCCTTGGCCGCAGCTTTGGCACTGCCAACTGGCTTAGAATAGGAAGATCAAGTGTGAAGTGGATTGCTGTAGACAATCTCTTGATTTCTCAGAACAAAATTGATTTGGACATCTGGTGAGTTTAGAAGCATGTCTTCGGTTTTCTTTTATTTTCACATGTTTAAGTGTTTGTGCCGTTCATTTCAGCTGCACAAATGCTGCGTGTCTGTGTGCACGCGCAGCCTTGCACAGGCACCACCAAGTGTGCACTCGTGCCCCAGGTGCGGTCTTCCCTGCAGGGCTGTGCGTGCCACCCACGCAGGCAAGGGTCCCTGCTGGGCACAGGTGCACAGCTCAAGGGTAGGAGGGAGCCGAAGTGGCTCAGGCAGAGACCTGGGAGGGCAGACAAGGGAAGAGGAAGAAGAGAAGGGGCCAGGTAGAGCAGCGGGTGTTTCACAACATGTAGCACTTACTTAGTAAACTCAAAATGGGCTGGTTTCTTGGCCTCTGCAAAACCTGTTTGGGCACCAGGGCTACCCTAGACGGGCACAGCCATCCTTCACACAGCGGAGCTGCTGTACCCCAGGGAGATGATGCCTGGATGCAAGGCGTGCTGTCCCTGAGCCCCCCAGGTGGGGGCAGGAAGAAGCAGGAGTCCTTCCGGATGGCCCCAGTCACGTGCACAAGGGCAGGCGTGTTGAGAGTGGGTGCTGCTTTCTGAGACAGGTGCAACTCGCTTAACAGTGAGGAAAGACTTGGCACACAAGCTGGGGGCAGGGAGTGGACGATGACAGGGAAAGAGGAGTTAGTGTCACAGTGAAAATCCATCTCACTTTTGTGCCAAGCAGCTTCTCATCGCATGGAACGCGTTAAGCATAACTGATACTTACAGTCATATCTGAACTAAGTCCAGGAGGAGAGCTTTTCTTATACACGGCAGAATCCGAGTTGAGATTATAGTTCCCGGGAGATGAGTGGCTGTCCTCCATGCTCCCTCGGGCAATCCTCGCTATTGTGGTCAGTGTCGTGAGCCCTCCCTCATCCGCATCTCCATCAGGGTCTCCAGAAAGCTGTCAAGCCCTGCAGCCTGCTTTCTGGCCGCCGCTGGTTGTGGTGAGCGTGCGGGTGCCTTCTCTGGCACAGCACACTCGCTCCTTACCCTCCGTGGGCTTATGGCACAGCAGATGTGACGCAGGTGCGCCGTTGTGCAGCGTGGGCTGGGTTCATGGCGCAGTAAAGACAGGCCAGCTGGGCCTGGGATGAGAAGTGTGGCAGAGTCAGGACAGCTGCCACAGGGCCACTGAACCAGGAAGGGCGTTATGGTTTATGGCTAGCTGTCCTCCCAAAAGCTCATGCAATCTTGGGGTGGGGACTTCTGGAGTTTGAGACTTGACTCATGATCCACTGGTATTATGTTTTTTAGTACTGATGGGACTATGGGTCTGAGTCCTTCTGAGATTATGGGTGTGGCCTGAGGTGGATAGGTTGAGGCAGAGAGCCTGAATGTGATATAAAGAGAGACAGAGAGACAGACTCATGCTGTCGCTCTCTGCTGCTCTGGTTATTCACCATGTTTTTGCTGTTCTGCCGCCATGAACTGCTGCTCTCTGCCAAGTGCCTCTCTGCCTTGGAGCCAGCCAAGTATGGACTGAAACCTCCAGTAACTGTGAGCTAAATAAACTTTTCCTTTCTTCATTTTGATTTTTGGGTATTTGTCCCAGCACTGAGTAAAAAGTAACTTAAGGCAGGCATCCTGACAGAGAAAAGAGATTAGAGCAAGAGGCCACACAGCCGGTCACACTCTGGGAAGCAGGTGACTGTGCTGCAAGCCTTACCGAGGGGGGGCGGGGGGGGCCCTGCCGGTTGGCCATAGTGGCTCCGGAGAAATCATAGGTTCCTACAGGACCCTGGCACCAGCACGTAGTAAGCACTAATGCCAACACCACGCACTGGACACAGCAGCGACCATGGAGAGGAGAGTCAGGGATACTGTTGTTTTAAATCTGAGGAAAGAGATGCGTCCAGGCTCCTTCCAGTACACTGCTGACATAACTTCAGTGCAGATTACAGAGGAAAGCCAGGCAAGTTTCCTTCCAACACAGCTATTCCTGCGGCCCTACGTGCAGGCGGAATGGCTCTGCTGGGAGATGTCTCCCACAGCAACTTGGGCTGCATCTCTCACACATGTCCACACAACGATTACTCCAAATTGCTTCCTCTGTCAGGGACTTCTACTTCTAACAAATGATCTTTTAAACACCCATTGTTTAACTTCTATTTATACTCCATCGCTGGGACTTGGAGCCTTTCTCACGTATCTCAGCGCTCCGTGGAGCGTAGGTACAGAGAAGAAAAGAATTGGGAGAAGATAAATTTCTCCCTAGAAATACTCCAGAAAACTAAAGATATAAATTGAGCCCATCCTAATTCCTGTGACTAGAAAACAGACATTGCTAGGCACTCGCCTTGACCCTGGGCAGGGCTGCGCCAGCTGCTGCATTCCCCTCTGCTCCCCCAACCCTTGCGGTGTCCTGGCCGTTGTAGGAAGAACCCCCTGGAAGCGGGTCGTTGGTTTGACACTTGTGCATCCAGCCTGTTGCTGGGTTCCAGACAGGTGGGACAGATGTGATGGGACTGGGCTCCAGGACTGTGGCACAGGCCCTGCAGCTGCTGCTTGACCATGTGCATACAAAGCAGCCTCCACACCCACCAGGGCTGGGGCCAGACCCCAAGGTGTTCAGCCTGCATGCAGCCTGCCAGGGACCTTCCCTGGCTTGCCTAGGGGCTTCTCAGACAGACCAAAAGCCCCTAAAACATTTCTTCTCATACTTCCTTACTTTTCTCATGCAAAGCCACCTCTCTCCCATCACACAGTCTGTCCCCCAGGTCACCTGGCAGGCAGGGCTCATTTCACCTTCTCCTCGGTGTCTCCTGCAGGTCCCCCCCAGGGTCCTCTGTAGCAACAGCCACACTGCCCGCAGCTTCCTGTGCTCCCCTGGCCCTTCATCCCAGGGCCTTCCCAGCTGTATTCCTGCATCGCCTCTGCTTCGCTGGGCAGTCAGACTGCCTTTGGCTGGGCTCGCAGAAAGAATGCGCCTTTCTTTGAAGCCTCCCCAGGAGAGAGTTCGGCTTCCACTGCAGCAGCTCGTCTACAGCTTCTACTCACAGAACCTGCACGGCATGCTACGGGCCTGAAGAGCCTAGAGGGCCGCCCAGGCCCGGGCTTCAGTTTACATCCCAGGACTCTCAGGGAGTGTCTCCCACTGGCGCCACACCCTGCAGATCCAGCCGAGTGTGTGCACGCTCAGCAGGGGCTTTCTGACTGGAAGGGTGGAGCAGGTTGGCCTCAGCACCTGACTGTAAGCTGGGCCCTCCAGAGCCAAGAAGGAAGCAGAGTTGCCCGAGGAGCTTTGGGTGTCAGCGTCGCGCTCCTGGGCCATCCTGCGCTCATCAGCTCCCGCTTTCAGACCACCCTGCAGCCTCCTGTGCCCCAGCCTGTGTGCTCCTTCCATTCTCCCTTTTGGAAAGCCTGGGTGGAAAGAGGACCAAATCAAGTTTCTAGGAAGCAAAGCCCAGGCACAGCGTTGCCTTTCCCCATATACAGGGGAAAAAAGCACCAGCACCTCCATCCAAGATGCTGGACGTAAGGAGGAGGAGGAGGAAGAGAAAGGCAGCAAACTTAGGGTCACCACTGGACAGACACTTGAGGCAGTAGAACGAGCCAGCACCTCTCAGGCCCATGCCTGTCTTCAGCATGGCCCTCCTCGCAAGCCCAAAGCCTCTGGGTGGCTTCGCGCCAGGGTCCAAAGAGACCTAGCCACATCTAAAGCTGAACCTCCACCTCTCCAGTTCCTGTCATAGACTACCGACTTCTGCCCCTCAGCTCTTGTGGCAGACCCTGCGTCCCTGTCCCTTTCAGTGCCCAGGATACATCCAGGCTCTGCCAGGTCCAGAAGACATCCCAAACCTCGGGAGCACACCACAGCTTTGGGCACTCCCTCCCTTGTCAGAGTGGCATAAGGAGACAGAGAAAGCAAACTCACGTGGCTGTGATGAAGCAAGTGTTGCAAAACTCAAATAGCACTGTTGTTGCGCACCCAACCAGCTGACAGAATTCATGAAATCTGAAAGTCGGTGAGGTGCTGAGAACCAGGAACTTGGAAGCAGCCCTAGTGGGAGGGTACATGGCTGCCTGCCTTTGGAGCCTGGTCGTGGTAGGGTACACCCTTCACCCAGAAACCCACTCTGTGGGCGGGCCCTGTGCAACACCTGTGAATGCGCAGGGAAAGAAATGTGGGAGCATCCCTCAAAACCTGCAAAGCACGTGAGCGCCCAGGATGGAGGCAGCAAGACGGCGGTGCTGCCTGCTCACATTCCCACGGCAGAAGGAGCTCTGCAGCAGGGTGAAATGGCGAGCCGGATGGATCGGCATGGCTCTCAGGCCACCATCAGTGCGAAACAGTGCAAGCGGCTAAGTGATAGACCCAGAGGCATGTGGAGAGGCACCGTGTCCCTGGTGTGTACAGCAGTCCCCACCTACCCACGGGGCACACGTCCCAGAACCCATGGCAGGGCTGGGATGCTCTTCGAGGCGCATAGCGTACCTGTGGCAGTGGCATACCTGGGCAGCTGGTTCTTTCCTCCCCACCCCAGTCACGTAGGGGCGGTGTGTTCTTACCAGGCAGCTCTGTAAGCTCAGGAGCGAGGTGTGCTCTGTGAGTTATGAGCCTTCATCTTCTCACCTAGAGAAAGCACCGTCTGCTTCTCTTGGGCGCGTCCGATGGGTGGCCATGCCTCTGTGTCACATGCAGTAAAGTTAGGGCTGGCCGCACACAGATGTCTACACTGCTCACTGGGCAGGCTGCTGAGGCGCCCAGCTGGGAGCACATCAAGGCGACTCAGCAGAGGGTGACTTTCGTCCAGGGGAGAGGGCGGCGTGCACCCTCCCCTCCCTCTGCAGGCCGTGCTGGGAGCCTTGGACTGGACTTCTAGTGCTCCTCCACGTAGTGCTCCCGGGCCACGAGTGGCACTGTGGGGCCAGTACTGTGTCCGAACACCCAGCAGCGTTTTAAAACTGCCCTTGAGAATGCTGTCTTGGGAAGAGTGACGGGCCTCCACCACTGTCCCCAGGGCACCACTGTGGCTGCATCAGAGCACAGTGACACTCAGGGACGAGCAGTGGGTGCGGCATTGCATAGTGTGCTTTCTGAATGTGCTCCTATACGTGCGTGACCCCTCCACCAGGCCCTCCTCGCCACCTCTGCACCTCCAGTCTCATGACAGGACCCCCATGAGGGAGTGCTTGCCTAGCATGCAGCAGCCGGATTTCCATGCCCCTGCCTAGAGGCCCCAGAGCAGCTCTCCCGAGGGCTGCTCCAGCAGCTGCACCCTCCCTCTGCATGTGGGTGTGCCACACCCTCACCGCCACCCCACACATGCCCTGGTCTGCTTGGCACACCCCTGTGGCTTCCATCTTGGGAAGGCACAGTCCCCACTGTGAACACACCTGTCCCATGCACACACACACACTCACCATGCAGAAGGACTGCCAAGGAGAACTGCCCCAAGCAACCTGCCTAACCAACCTGGCTGCAGTGTCCCCTCGGCCGAGCAGGGGCTCCCCATGATGGTGCTCTGCCTGGGGACAGACCAGGTCCCTCCATGCTGCTTCCAGAAGGAAGCCAGGGCTTCTAAGAGAAGGGCACAGGTACTCAATGCTAGAGACAAAGGAAGGAAAATACAAAATGATACAGAATAGCTTAGCTAAAAAGGAAGAATATGCTTTTAAAAACCAAGGAAGATAAAGTATGATGATGTGCACAGGAGCCAGCCTGAAGATCCGCACAGCGAAGCTGAGCCGGCTTGAGCAGCAGACTAAATCCCGACAACCTGGTTTAATGCCGTGAAATAAAGTCAGTGCCCACGCACGCATGGTGAAGGCAGGCACGTCAGCCGAAGGCAGGGAACTGGAGAGGCACTGTCAGGCAGGCGCCGCGGTCCAGCCGCTGGCCAGGCAGGAAAGGTGAGGGGCGAAAGTCCGAGGAGGAGCAGAAGCATCAGAGTCACAGTCTCGGCCAGGGCACTGCCCGTCAAGTGGAAGGTCGCAGCCGCACTCGGCAGGAGCCTGGCAGCCCTGGGCTTGCCCCGCACCCTGGCTGGAGGAGCTTGGGCAGCCGGGCACAGCCTGAGCAGGCCTTCGGCACAGCCCAAAGGACGGCTCCAGAATGCTGTGCCCGGCTGCAGGAGGCCGCCCCACCAAGGGAAGCCGAGGGCAGGCTCTAAACTAGAGGGGTAGGGAGCAGCAGGACCTGATGCTCATGGGGCCCAGGGTAGAAGAGCACTGGTGGCAGGCCTGGTCCTGGACGTGCCCCCGCACGCGGTGGGGCCTCCGCGGACACCGCCTGATGCAGCCCTCTGCCCACGGCCGGTGCCAGCTTCCTTCCCAACACCTGCTCTGCAGAACACACAAGATGAGTCTCCCCAGAGAAGATGGTATTGGAAAGAAACAAATCTACTTTTAAATTATGTAAAAAATCACTTTATGGATAACTGTACTACTGATGACTACTGGTCTATTGAAAGGAACAGTTAATGCTTAATTTTTTTTCTTTTAATTTTTTGGCTGATTTTGCATGCTTGTATCTGGTAACCTGAGCAACTAATTTGAAATTAACACTATACAATATAACAACCATTGTTGGATTCCTGTCATCTTCATCTTGTTTAGTGAGATCTGTATTGTTTCTAATGTGGATTTTTTTTTTTTTTTTTTTTTTTTTTTTTTTTTTTTTTTTTTTTTTTTTTTTTTTTTTTTTTTTTTTTTTTTTTTTACTATTTTTTGTTCTTTTAAAAAAAAATAGCCTGCTCTGAAAAGTTCTAGAGCTACAGAGAATGTGCAGTGAAGCCCAGGGCTCTCACACAGCTGAAAACCATTTCCGTAACACTGGCGCTGGCCAGTAGGGAGCCCTCCTACGTCCAGCACCCCTCATTTTTCTGGTGTCCTTCTGTCCTGGGGTCCCACCCACGGTGTCCTCCTTTTTCTGTCTCTAGATTCCTGCATGTGACAGTCTCCCAGTCTGTCTTGGGGACCCTGAGGAGCGCTCTGTGAATGTCCTTGCATGGGCTTTGCCTGAGGTTTTTAATGGACTCAGCTGGAGCCCTGGGCTGTGTTTAGGCAGTGAAGTCGCAGAGGGTGCATGCCTGTGGCCCCAGCACGTGGCAGCTGGGGCAGGAAGGTGCCAAGTCCAGCAGCCTGGGCAGCGCAGGCGCTCTGTGAGCCCCTGTCCCAAAATAGAACCTTGAAGGAGGGAGCCTGCACAGGTGTGGGACACTGATTAAGAACCCAGCGGTGACACGAGTGGTCGCAGCAGGCTCGCCTTGGCCCATCTGGGGCCGGGCTCTCCTCTGTCCTTGTGTCCTGGTGCCCCCTGCTCACGCTCGCCTCCATCCTTCCCACCCGAGCAGGTCACTTGTTACTCAGGACAAGCTCCTCCCTGCTGGCCTGCATAAGCCTCACCTGGCCCCAGCATGGATTCCCCTGCCCCTGTGCCAGGCAGTTGTGGCAGCTGTGGTCACTGCCCTGCTCCTCCTGGGACCAGCTCCTGCTTGGTGCTGCAGGGCACAGCGTCCTCTCCAAGCTGCTCTGCAGCCCGTCTCCTCCTGAGGACAAGGCAGCCGCACGCCTCTGTGCAGCCCAGGGCCTCTTGCGTGCCCTCTTGCTGAAACAGGAGAGACAGAAACAGTGGAGGAGGAGAGAGGCCTCAGTCAAGATGCTCGCACAGAATGTTCCCTACCCTCCGCGGGAGCGCTGTTTCCTCAAGATCCTGCATATTTGTATCATTGTCTTGTTTTACCCAGCTCTCCGTGTGTCCTTTGACCTGGTGAACCCTATGTGTGCATTAGCTGAGAACTCTGAAAAGCTGTGACGTAGTTACTAAAACACTCTGGTATTGAGCCGAGCCAGATGAGTACTGTGAGGTGCTCGCTCCATTTTAGCAGCCAGTGACATGAGGATGGTCACCACAAGTGCGTTCCGAGCCCCATGGGCTGTCCTGGGGTGCAAGGGCTCTGACCCTGCTCTCTGCTTACCTGCCCGCTTCTTGTTATGTCTAGTCACCAGGAGCCTTACCTCGTGCTAATGTGCTGTGCCCAGAGTACAGCGAGCTCTAAGAGGCTAAGCGAAGCAGCCCTGGTTCTGGGTCCACCTGGACAGGAACTCATTTCTATGCTTTTTTTTTTTTATTCTTTCAGTACCAGGGATCGAACTCAGGACTTTGCCCTTGCCAGGCAGGTGCCACTGAACTATCTCCACAGCCTCACATATTTCTAAGGCAAAGTAGGGGAAGTGTGAAGCCAGCCATGAGATGAGGAAGACCCTGCTCCGAGTTACCTTGCTGAATTCTTTCCAGATCTGACTGCAGACGGCCCTGTCTGCCGCCGAGTATGCCGCTCCGCACCATGCACACAGAGCGGCCTGCCCGTCCTGCGGGCTCTCACAGAAACCCTATCCCTCGCATCCTCCCTCGCCCCACAGCCCAGGCCGTGCAGCAGGCAGCAGGAGCCAATTCTGAGCAGCTCTGGGCCATTCAGTGCCACTTGGGCTCGTTCTCCAGAGCTGAATGCGCTCGTGCTGGTGCACACAGGCGTGCTAAACCTTGTCGGGGTGAAGTGCTTCGGAGGCCCCTGCGTGCGGTTAGGAGTCGCCGCTCACACTCGGTGTCAGGCTTCCGGGAGGGGAGGAGGGCTCAGGGCGCAGATTGCCACTCTCTGCACCCCAGGTCCACGCCTAGTGGCCCAAGCACCGTCCGCAGGGAGAGCGGCAGGGTGTGCCCTCAGCGTGCCTGTCCTTCCTCTGGCCCTGCTTAGGAGTCAGCCTTCACACTCACTGTCCTGAGTTCCTGTCTTCAGTTATCACTTTTCCTTTCCCGCTCCTAGTTTTCTAAAACAGTCCAAGATAGCATCGAGTGAGTTTCCGCGCAAGGTTGTTGGTAAATTTTGCTTTTAATTCTTAAGTCAAACTGTGGTGAACAGTGTTCCTTAGTGTGACTCTGAGAGTCTTCCACGCAGCTGCAGCTGCTCAGCTTGGTCTTTATCTTCTAACTTCAGAGGGCACTAACAACTCCAGCTGGAGTTTCCTATAACTTACCACACCCCCACCTGTGATTTCACCTGCGGGTCCCCTGGGTGTCTCCTGGCTGCCACCACAGCCTTCTGTCTGTGCCTCCCAGTCATGTGTGTAGCACAGAGGTTGCCGGTAATGGAAATCATATAGACAGACCAGTGGGAACGCAGGACGGGTGGGCCGCGGTTTACATGCTGATCGCCTTACGCGCTCCAACTAGACTGTTACAGGCACAACACTTGTCAACCTAGAGTGTTCCTTGTTTTGCAGTTTTCTTTTTACCCAGCACAAGTTTTGTCAGGTAGTGTTTGCCACAGATGTTGTATAAGACCTCACCTCATATTAAAAACACTTTAGATGGAATGATTAAGCTTTGAATTTCATTCTGTTGTTGGCAAGAAGGTGGAACTTTGAGTGGAAAAGTAGCATCTCAAGATGTTAAAGATCAAGTCCGTGTTGTCGGGTGGAACACAGCTTACTGCCCTCTTATTAAGCTTGTGCCCTTCACTCTGTTCAATGAAAGTAATAAAACTGCACAGTGCAACTGTTTACATGGTAGTGCCTGCTAAGAACTAATCTTATATTCTCCTGCCTGTGAAAGAGCTACCAACAGTAAGTGTTGTTTAGTGTGCCCACATAATCTATTAATCGATTTGGTTTGTAATAAATTTTACAAACCATGAAGCCCTTCTTCCCCAGCTACATTCTGCATTAAACTGTTTGGGTTTAGTTTGTTCTGTTGTTCTGGGGCACCACTGAGGTCTGATGTGTAATTCGACAAGAACCCTTTACTTAAAAATAATCCTGTTGTATGTGCAACGCAGCTGCGCTAACGTTGGCATCGCCTGTGGGAGTGAGAAGAACTGTGTCGTCCAGGGGTGCAGTGTCCCCTGCTTTCTGAAGGGCTTTGTCAGCAAATGTGACTTAAATGAATCCACTTCCTTTTCACCAGCTCCAAAGACACGATTCCACCTCTGGGTACTCGCTACCTTTGTCACCCTCTGCAGAGCATGACGCGGCCCGTTTTTGTTTCTGGTGAGATGGATTTGTATCTGTCAGTATCATCCCTTGCCCTGGGAGTTACCAGGCTCTTGCAAGTGGCTTCCGATCACCAGCCCGAGCGAGGAGTTTGTGTTCCTCGGCCTCCAGGCTCCTGTCAGAGTGCTTGAAGACAGTAACACCGCAAGTGTTGTGAAATGTTGTGCCGTAGGTCGCCTCCCTGGGTATGGGATGTTCTTCTCCTTAGCCTGCCTGGTGCTGGGGGACACGGCCCTGCCTGGGCTACCCGGATGCTAGGAGGAGTGAGGCTGCACTGACTGAGCTCCGCCCTCTTTGTTGCCCAGAAAATACACATCACCACAGAGCTGTCCTAGGCTGAGCAGAGTGTTCTGTCATTTTAGGTGACTGTGTTCCACAGAGGAAGCTACTGGAGGCCTAACCCTAGCTGAATAGGCTGGCTTAAATTCTGAGACTGCCGCTTCTCTGTGATGCATTAGCAGGTCATTCCCTTTACATATGGGGCCGTGTTGTGTTCAGTGTGCTGGGTACTCTAAGAGAGGACATGTGTCTCTCAAAAGGCCTTCTCTCTTCATATGAGTCTGCCTAGGTTCAGCAGTGTGGCTCCCTCATGGCAGGTTAATTTCGGTGCAGTTTTTAGAGCCTGTGACCCCTGTCTTTAGATGACCTCTTTAAATATTTCGGACAACCCTAAGGAAAAGGCACTGCAGTGGGTTCTCTTTAGCTGTAAGCTGTACACCGTGGTTATTACAGCAGCATCCATGCATCTTTTGCTAGGACCCTGTACATTTTCTGATAGTCAGACAATGCTTTTTAGGTCCAAAACTGTCATTTTCAAAGAAGTCCACTTAGTCTGTTCCCAGTAACTGCACATTCCTAAGATTAGGGAATTGTGTCGCATAATAGTGTTCTTTTATTACTTTATGAACCTTTACCTCTGCTACAAGCTAAACTACGTGCTCCTTCTGAAGTTAGATTAAGCTGTAACTAAGTTAACTACCAATATTTTAGGATTTTTTTTTCAACTTAAAGGCTCCTGGCATGCTCCTTAGAGTAATAAAATCACTATTCATTTCTTGTGTATTTTTTAGCAAATGCTATATTTAAAATTCGATTTTGATACTTTAAGTCCAAGAATATGGCAATAGAAGGAAGGGGTAACGATAAATAGACTTTCTTGTTGGAGTAAAATTTCAACCTGTTACATAGCCACTGGTAGCTCTATAAAAATTTCTGTAATCAGAAATGAATATATTTGGAATCAAGAAGAAATTTAGATTAAAAGCCACGCACTCTAATAAATAACATGGACAATGAAAGATAAGGGTGGAGGGAAGCCATGGCAGCGGAAGGCGGATCAAAGAAATTCAGAGTGAGAACATAAGTCATTTGGGAAGATCTGAGGGCCAGTGATTTATTAAGCTAGACAAATAAGAATCCAGGTCCTGGTAGAGCAGGACAGTTGGCGCGTTTGGAGGTGTGGTCTTGGGTGTCTGCCACCCAGACCAGGGCTGGGAGCTGCGGAGGATGATGACCATCTGCTCCAAGTGACTCCTACCGGCTGATCCGCCGAGCTCAGTTGGCATTGGTCTCAGAGGACACTGCCAGCCTTACACCGGCAAGTAGGCACAACAATGGCATCGCAGCCACGCACAGAGAGGAAGGGGAGGGTGTGTAACAAGAGGCAGCTCCACAGGGCCACAGAACTTTGAGGTCTGAAGCCAGGCAGCTCTGAGTCGGCCTGGAGTTTTTGCAGAGGAAGGAGGAAGTATAGAAAGCGAGGCAGACTCACTCTGCTGCAGCCCTGGTCACAGGCTGAATTCAGCACAGCCTGTAATACCCAGAGCAGACCCAGAGCTGTGAGTGAGCCACGGCGGGCGCACACACGCACACCAGATGGGACACGCGTGCGCAGAGCGAAAGGCACTCGCAGCAGCAGGGCCTCCACCTCCCCACCCTCCCCAGAGCTCATCTAGATGATCTGTTCTTCGAAAGCCTACAGGAGTACGACCAGCGAGTGCTTCACTGCCTCTAAGGAATCGAGACTTCTTTCTAAAGAGCTTGAAACATATAAAATAATGGTAAGACTTTAAAAATATGAATGGTTTTAAAAGTAACCATTAGACTCCAAAAACACATACTAATGACAGTAAGACTTTTGACTGCCCCTGTCGAGGTCAGAGATGATTTCAGCCTCGTACTTTGCATGTCAGTAGACAAACCTATGTTGTTCCTGTAGACCTAGAGTCATTTCCAAATAGAGTCTGATCATGTGTGTGATTACTTTTAAAAAATTAAACAGAGGGGGGTGCTTGCTAAAATGGAGATTTTAAGTATGTAAACTTGCTATCTAGCTCAAGGGCTTTGATTTTGTTGCTTTGAGTTATTTTTTTAAAACTTGTATGTGCCTGTGGAAATATTTAAGTGTACTTACACTAATTTTTTAATAAAGGTTTTTTTTTCAAAGTGTAGTATTAATAAAGATAAGCTGGAAACCAGCTTCATACCCTGAACATTATAGATAGAAAAGTATTCAATACAGAAATGAGCAGTTCTCATAACTACTCATAGATTGTTGTTAAATAAACAAAAAGGTACTTCACTCACACCAACAAACGGCGCCTATGCTTAGATGTAAAGTGTTTTCTGCTCCTCAAGATTTGGCCTCTTTAAATGCAGCTCTGTATAATGAGCAAAGAGAACGCATATCATTTTAATTAGATGACCACTTTAAAACTAATGTGCCCTTGTTAAAATACATAAGTGATGAAAATGCATACCCTTGAAGGCTCGACACTGAAAATATGCATGCTTCAGATATCCAAATATAAGCCCTTTCATGTCGCTTCATTTGTTGCAAATATTTAGGATAGATGAGTTCACTGTGCTTTTAAAAAGATACACAATCCAGCAAGAAAATGAGATGTTAGCTTTTTCCCCCTCTAATCCTTCTCCATCCCTTCAAAATTACTGTTGACTAACAAGTTGTGTCTCTTTTCTCTGAGGCAGTGGGTGCAAGACAACTACTTGAGACAAGAGAGGAACATTTATCCTGCAGGCCTCTCGTACTTACTCAAGCAGAAAGACTCTGCATGGAGAGAAGGTTCTTTACAGCATTCCACATTTTTAATGAGCTTCCTTGCAAAGGGTATGGGCTTTCCCTTCTTTCAGCTAAAGCTTCTACTGAAAGAGGGATTTGTTCTCATTAAGAAGGGAATGTTAGGGGATGATAGTTTAAGGTGTTCACATACTGCTATTTAATCACCTTTTTACCAAAGATTAAACTTTACAGCTAAAACTGCAGCCAATGTGAGGGCCTTCCTAAGTGGAAGTTGGCTTTCGGAAGGCTACCTATTTTTTTAAAGTCTTTCCCTGACTTGTTCTGCATCTGGCTTGTTTTAATGTTATATGACATCTTAAGAAACAGGTTTTCCACGCCACTTTCTGAAGTCTTTTGTGTCGGTGTGCACAGGTAGCCCACGGGGCTTCATCCGTGCGAAATTGTGAAATGGGAATGTTGCATGATTGTTTTCCTAAGAAACGTCTCTGGTAAGCACTGGTGAGCAGCCTCCCATGTCAGAGGCGCAGTTGCTGCTTTTTCCTAAAGTGGTGCGTGTTTTCCTCGGTCTCTTTCCTGCGGCGTACGCCTATTTTCTGTGCTCACTGCAGCTCAAGCAAGGAGGCTGCAGTGGGTGTCCAGTCGTGTCATACTTTAGGTAAAACCCGAGCATCTTGGTGTGCGATACAATATTGCGATAATGTCTATTTTATACCTAGGTGGACAAACACAATTAAAGGCTGGTTACTTATTGTCCTGACACCGTTTGAAATAGTCTCAGAGTACATCGTTTGTGCCAAACTAGCTGTGTGTGCCTGAAGACAACCTTTGAGAGGCTCTGCCGACCAGTATAATCTAATGATTTCACTTACACCTCCCTTATTTAACACTGTCATGGAAAGTAAGGAACGGGCCATTCATAATTTACATGTCATTTGCTGCTTCATATTGTGTGAAATTTAATTACACAGCTTAAATCGTAGCCAGTGCTCATTTGTCTCGGGGAGCACTCACAATAAGGCATTGATGTGCGCCCAGCATTCACCCGGAGTCCGCCTTTTATCAAATCACCTTCTGCTGCGGCCATCAAGGCCGCACAGTTGTTCTTTTCACTCCTTTGTAAGGAAAATGAGAGAATTTGACCCCCATTTTCATTTAAAAATCCAGGGCATCATATAAAAGATGCTGCTTGAAAAGATTTTATTCAGTGCTTTGCCACAATGGAATATACAGATAAATTTTCTGAAGGTGATTACGGAGCCTGGCCGGGTCCTCCCAGAGCTGTAATAGTTTTGTAGAACTTCCATTGAATCTGGAGAAAAATGAAATACTAAAAGTCCCCCACAGGTGTCGGTTTGATTATTTTTTCAACAAACACTTCTGGTCGAGGGGAACCCCTGATCCACAGCTACAAATTACTAATCACGTGTATTATTCAGCGTTTTAGTCCATTTCTGAAACTTTTCCTTTAAATCAAAAGGGCCGCTCCTGGGTAATTGCGGGCTGCCCGGCCCCCTGATGGGGAGACTCATATAACCGTAATCCCCTGACGACGCGCCTGGCACCCACCCCACTCTGCAGCCAAACACTGAGACTGAATTAAGAGGATGAAGAGGATAATTATTAGATTCAGGAACAGTTTCCCAGCAAAATCTGTTTTTTATTCACCACCATGAAAAACTGTTTATGGTTTTGGAAATACTCTGTTATGGTAATGGGTATGAAGCTGTTAGGAGAAGTGACCTTATTTTAAAATTTAACAGTTAAAAGTTTTTTTAACAACAAAAAAAAATTGTATACAGCACCACCAGAAGCATACAGCCTTTACGCTGGTGGCTCCTGACGCCTTGCAATGGGGTGATGCGTGTGGGTGACACTTGCGGACGGTCAGAGAGGACGTGGACTCGTGCCCTCTGCCGCCTTCCGGAGCCCGCAGCCATGGACACCTCTGCTGTGCTGGACACGCAGTCTCCTAACACTTGCATACATTTGGTTCAGTGTTTTCTGTCAGGTGAACAGTGAAGCTACTAAAATCTTAAGCTGGGTGTAGAGTAGGGGAAGCGACTGACTTCACGACAGTGTAAGTGGCCATCTTTGTCCAAGAAACGACTGGGACTTACGATTTTTTATTTAAATTACACCCAAGAATTTAGGAATTTCTATCATGTAAGTAAACAGAATGTAACAATAGACCCTCTGGGCAATTACGATCTGTTGCTCCTTGTCTGAAAGTAGTATTTAATTAGTAAATATTTTAAACTACATATTATGTTTATACTTTTTGAAACATGATACCTGGTAAGCTGGCACATGTAAAAACTGCTCTTATCTTGATTTATTTAAATACATGCATTTATTGAGAAATAATATCTAGATGTTTTTATTGTTGACCACCATCATTAATGTTTAAAATAATTTTCTCTTCACACCCAAGAGACTTTGATCTTAATAAGAGACTTATTTCTCTCTTCAAAAAAAGTTCTCTTCTTTGTTCCCTTTAATGCCTTGGGAATAAATATGAGAAGCACATTCGGTGTAGTTTAGTAAGCTGTGACTATTCATGTCTTATGTGATGTTTTACTAATAAATCCTTAACTCAGAGGGAAAAAATCATTGTAGAATCAAAACTGCATACATCAGTATAATAAATTTCAATGCAAAGTAAGTTCAGCTCTTAAATATATGAAGAGCATTGCTATAGTTGCTTTGCTTTTTTCCCTAGTAATCTAGAGAAATATTTTTAAGGTCATCTGCATAAAAGAAAAAATAACCATGAAAGCGTAATAGCAATGAGTAGTTTTTCATAGAACAAGAGTCCGCACAGTTGGCCCTGGTGCTGGTTCTTGCGCATCTACCTGGGCTTTGCCTTTCACATACTTTTTTTAACATGCGACGGATCCACGTTTGGCTTTAGGGCGTAGGCATGAGAGTGGATTTACCGAGTCCTTCGAGCTGGCATAGGTTTAAAATTTCTTTCTACTGTTTACAAGAAAGGATATGTTTGCTCTTTTATTTTTTCCATGGCTGTTAAGATGGTTTTTGACTGGTGACTTTGAAATCTGATCAGTGATCTTTTTATATGAAATATTAATATCTATTTACCAATAAATCAATTGTAAAATAGACCGCTAAAGTAGATGAACTAGTTAATAGAGTTAACAGCTAGGCTGTTAACTTAAGAGTAGATCTGAGATGATCCATTGGAGATGCTTGTTAGAAACATCCACTTAGAGACCGAGTGGCGCGCATTTATAGTCTGCTCTGCACTGGTGTCGAAACGCTGACCAAACGGTCGGAATAAACTGCTAAATGCCTGGAGAACGTGATGCAGCACAATTAAAGGCAAAAGCAGCACTGCTTCATATATTTATTTTTAAAGAAAAACTCCAATTTTTCATCATTTTTAAATGGCCAAACTTTTAATATTGTACTTTTAGAAATAATCTGATGATACTTTTTTTCACACAAATCATACTTTCCTTTCCCTTTGAACATCTCAAGAAATTCTTATGTGTTGTCACAACATTAATAGATCTGAATAAAGTATAGAGATTATATTTTATGTAATCTAGCTCTTAAGAGTTGAGATAATAATCCCTTACACCACTGACAAGATCACCTCACTTGCCCCTATGCACTGGGTGTAATTTCCCAAAGCTCTGGGGGAGCATGCGGCACACCCGCAGGCCAGAAAGAGGGGACCCCAAGGCTGTGGTCCTGGCACCACAGTGGCCCCTTCCCTGGAGGACCTGGGGGCCTGAGCCAGTTCAGGGGCTCCAGTTGCTTCTTCTGAGTCCTGAGGCTCTTTCAGAGCTCCTCGTAAACAGCTTTAGCTCAATGGTAAAGTTAAGTAGCGGGGCAAAAAAATCCTCCACATGTAAAAGCAAATGAGTTTTTAAAGAAAAGAAAATAATCTCTATGAGAAATTACTTCTAAATTATCCACGTGGAAATTAAGCTAGCTCTTGTTCACATTTCCATACAAACGCATTTTGATGAAGCCAAACAAATACACCCCCAAAACCCCCTAAGAGCAGGCATAGACTCGTCTGTGTACTCACAAGCACTTGGCTCTCCTCTGCATTTTCAGGGCTTTTGCTTGCTTTCCTTGCTCCAGCTCCTCTAGCCGCCTCCCCCTGTGTGGGGAGAGGCCTTCCGCCCAGGCTGAGCAGAGCCCCTCGTCCCCTCTGGCACCATGTCCGTCCCGCCCCACCCGGCTGGGTCTTGGCTGGCCTAGTGTGCCGAATGCCCTTAGAAACTGGGGGTGCTGGAAGGGGAGCGACGAGGGGGCCACATGGGCCTGGAACCTGGGAGCCTGTCCCAAGTCTGTAGGGGGAGTTGGGGCCGGGGCTTCCAGGTTAGCGTGCTTTCCAGAATCAGAGGGAGTGGGGATGTGTTTCAGTTAGAGGCTCTGATGCCAAAGGCTTTTCTTCCTACATTTTACTAAGACTTTAGACATAAATGTTGCTAAAATATTCCTGACACTGTTGGCATGTTATTTTCATGGATGGATGGGTGGGTGAGTGGACGGATGGGTGATGGATGGATGGGTGAGTGGATGGATGGATGGATGGATGGATGGATGGGTGGATGGATGGATGGATGGATGGGTGGAGGGGTGAATAGGGAGATGGGTGGATGCAGCACACAGTGTTAACTATCAAATACTGCACTTCACATCACTCCAAGGTTCACTTCAGAGCCAGGGAAGTGCAGTGCACTTGCAGCATGGACTTCTCTCTTTAGGGAGAGCGAGGAAGATCTTGGTTGTAGATGATACTTTTTGCTCAGTATAAAAAGTTTTTATCCAGCCGTTGCAGACAAAGCCACATTTCATTTTGTCAAACCACGAACACCGTCCAAGTGACTTTGCTATCGTCTGCACATCAAACTGCTGAAAGAAATTGGAAATGGCCTGGCAAAGATCAAACATAAAAATATTTTTGTGTTCTTCTCTTTTGATTCATATTCATTCCAGATAGACTGTGTCAAATACCTATAGAGAGGAAGAACTTATTCATGCATGCAGAACAAAATAAGATTAAAAGCACCAGGAAATCAGCCTGCTTCAAAAACCATTAACGTGTGCCTCGCCCCAGCTTTACAAAAGTGTTAATTGTTGTGTTTCAGTCCTGTAAATATGTTGCCTCGCAGAGCAGAGAGTGAGGGTCCCTCTCGGCTGGGGGCGGGGAGGGCCGAGCTCAATGGCACACTGTGAGGGACCTGCTCGGGCAGCGCCCGCCTCACTCGCGGTGCCCAGAAATGCTTCGCAGGCGCTCCGGGCTGCCTAGCAATGGGCTCTGCTGCTGGCGAGCCTGACAAAGTAAATACAACTATTGAACATAAGGCAGTGCCTAATAGAGAACAACAGTCCCCCCTTGTAAACACCTGCACTTGGCCACATTAGAAATTCTTTCTTCATACCCAGGAACTTGCAGACCCTAAAGTCTGGGGGTCTCAAAGCAAGGACAGAGGAACTGGAAGACTAGGCCGCTCCACGAGGCCCCCACGGCTGCCTCCGTGCTCTGGACGCGTCCCCACCAGTATCCCTGTCCCCCACATGGACATGCCCAGTGTGTGAAGCTCTGCCCACCACGTGCCCCGCAGGCAGGCGCATCTCTCAACACTACCCATGGGGAAGTTCGTTTCCCACCCGATGTTAGCCTAAGTGACGTGGTAATGATCGCCTTGGGCTTCCCCCTTTGCTGCCTCATGCCACCTTAGAATTCATGTGTTTGAGAGCCCTGCGCCTTCGCACCTCGGCCAGCCCCCAGCTGCACTCGGGTCCAAGGCGCTTCTCAGAGTGTCTGGGACGAAGGAGTCACCTCACGGTGTGTACACAGGTAGCTGCTGACCTGGAGACAGGCGACGCCCACTGAGGGTTGAGAGCAAGCCTGAGTTTGGATCTAGGGCACACAGACAGGGGTGGCTAACTTCCGCTGCCTCCAGTGTCACTGTGCTTTCAAAGCAGAGGGAAAGGGAGGATCGTGTAGTCACACTTGGAATTTATTCCCAAGAGGATTTTTTTTGCAAGCTCGACATTCATGTATGTACTCTGAGCTCCTAAACCATCCCCATGTTCTTAAAGCACAAGGGTGGTGCTCGAGCAAGACATCAGGGCCTTCTGGGCAGCAGCCTAGAAACCCAGACACAGTGACAATCTCTCCCAGAATGGCCCTGACCTCTGCCTCTGCTGTGAGGGTGTCGTAGACCCCAGATCTCAAGCACCAGATTCTGCCCCCACCCCAGGAGCTTGAACCTCTGGGCAATGCCGGGCCACTTGGAAGACTCTGGGTCTTGCTGCGGAGCCAGCTCTGAGAAGCCTCCTTCAGGCCGTGGTACAAAAGTAGAGGGTCCCAGGGACCGTGGTAGCCAGGCTGACTTCTCCGGCCCATGCTGAGGCTGGGGCAGTGGAGTCACTGTCACAGGGCTTTCCCAACCTGTGTTGAGGTGACAACTCCCATCACATTGTTCCAGTTGCTCCCTAAGTGACTGCTTTGCAGCCCTGCTCACGATGAAACAGTAATGGAGATAAAATGAACCGGAGAACAAAGGGAAACCAAGAGACACCGCCTTCTGCATGCACAGGAAGCGAGCCCACGGGAAGAAGAGCCCTGCAGGGACCCGTGTTCTCAGCACAAGTGAGTCGGGGCTCCAGGTCCAGGTGCTGCTCTGCCGGCCTTGTGCCTGGCACGCGCCCAAGCTCCAGAACACACAGGAGCGTGACACCCACGTGCTGCCTCTTGCCCGCCTCTCCCGCTGGAGCAGCTCCTCCAGGACTGCCTCCCTGGACCCCTGTCACCAGGCAGGACACCAAAAGCACCACTCCCCACAGGATGGGGCAGGCAGGTGACACTGTGTGCCACGAGTCTAGAACTGGAAGAGAGCAGAAGTCCAATAGCCACGCTTCCTGGGTGATTCTCTGTGATAGGCTGCATATTTGCGATAATACTGTCTTCCAGTACTGAAATGTCCATCAAGGGCCAGGGATGTGGCTGAGGGACACAAGCTCTGACGCAGGGAGGGAGGGAAGGAGGGAGGGCAAAGGGAGGGAAGGAGGGAGGGAGGGAGGGAAGGGGCGAGGGAAGGAGGGAAGAGCGAGGGGGGAGGGGTGCCTGCCTGACTGAGGAGCTAGGTAGCAGCGCCCTGGCACTCACAGAGACGGGTTACTGGTCTTCTTTGCTGCCTCTCCCCCTGTCAGTAGGCGCAGTGACAAACTCTACAAGGTGGACACTTGCTCCAGGCCACACTCAGAGTCCTAGTGGCTGGCTGCTCTAAAAGCTTATTCCGACTCAGGACTTTTCCCTCTTGTCCCCACGCCCTGGCCTCCTTCCTGAAGTCACATGGGTCCCTTACCAGTGCCTTCTGGATGTGCCACTCTCTTGTACCTCCTGCTCTCTTCTGGTTCTAGACTCATGGCACACAGTGTCACCTGCCCACTCTATCCTGTGGGGATGGTGCTTTTGGTGTCCTGCCTGGTGACAGGGGTCCAGCAAGGCCTTCCTCCTGCCCTGCAGGGTGGTACCCAACGCTGGCCTGCTCGCTATATGGCTGCCCTCTGCCTGTGCCCACTGAGCTGAGTTCCTGTGCTCTCTGAGCTGTATCAACATTGCTGTCGGCACCTTCTGAGTTCAGCGGCATTGCATCAGGGTCTGCCTGTCTTGGGCACACGGGACAGCCAAGTAGGTGGCGGGCAGCCTGTGAGGGCCCAGTGCATTTGAACTGGCCAATGCTGTGAGGTCTTCCTGTCACTCTCCTGGTGTTCCACTGGCCATGTGGTATGAGAGCAGGTTGGAAATGACACTGTCCTCCCAGTGTCCTCGCACTCACGGTGACGAGTGTGCAACAGGTGACTGTGCAGACCTGCCTGGCGCTGGGCTACAGCCCTGCCTGCTCCAAGGGGAGCCTCCAGGCCACACGGCCACTGCTGGAGGGTACAACGTGGACGTGGACGGCAACAGAAGTTTTGAGGCGTGGGACCGACAGCTGCTTTAGGGGCTGAGAGACCCTGGGGTTCTGTGCAGGCTGCTGCTTCTCTGACCCTCAGTTCCTTCTCGCTGTCTCTGTCCCTTCCATTGCACTTATAAGAGAGCCTGAGCACTTGTCCCAGGGTCACTCAAGGATTCGTCTCAGGAAACAGTTCCACCCCGTGACACAGAATGAAGGTCACTAACTGAAGCGGAGCTCTGGGATGAGTGGAGGGCCAGTGACACTGCCACCTCTCCCAGCCCAGGCTCTGCGATCACTGAGCACCAGATTGGGCAGCTGAGCCCCCACCTCCAGGCCCACCCCACTGCTGTCTCCATGGGAGCCACTCGGCGCCCACAGCCCCATTTCAGCAGGAGGAATGAGCTAACTCAGGTTTGTCCCTAACATTTGCAGAGCCATACGCAGGAATGCAGAGACAGAGCCACCTAAGGATGCCTGGGCTGTGCAAGCCTGAAGCCAGCAAGCCGCTCACCATGTCATCCTCCTTCCTCACAAAGCCCAGCGTAAAGTTAGGGTCCAGGTTCCACCCCAGAGCCTGGAGGCTTAGGCAGAATTGGGTTCCAGCTGTGCCACAGAGGCATGCTGTGGCCTGTACACAGCTGGCCTGACCAGCAGCCACAGCTGTCCCCCTCAGGGGAGAACTACAGCTCCCGGGCTGAGAGAGTTGGTGCCTAGGGCATGTTCAGGAGGGAAGGGCATGGAGCTGGGGCAGTGCCACATGCCTGTAATCCCACCACGGAGGGAGGCTGAGGCAGGAGGATCACAAGTACAATCCCACCTGTGCAGTTTAGCAAGACCCTGTCTTAGCATATAATCAGAAGGGCTGAGAATATAGCTCAGGGGTAGAGAGCCCCTGTGTTCAATCCCCAGCGCTACCTAAGAGGAAAAAAGGCACAGGCTCTGCGTGCGTTGCTTTAGCCCCACAGCTTCTTAGCCCACAGGGAGAGCTGACTGAGGAAGGGTGGGTCAGGGCACGGGCTAGGCCCTCTACCAGGTGGAGCAGCCAGGCCAAGGGAGGGGACCATGGCCCGAACTGGGTGGGGCTCCGTCCCAGGAGGGCCCTGAACCCTGAGGTGTGGCATCCTCTGCTGTGCGGAGCAGCACAGCTGCTGAGGTGAGCCAGGCCTGCAGCAGACACATGCCTTTTCGAGAGTCACGCTGTTGAGACAAGGGCATTCCCGCAGGCAGCTTTCAGGGGCTGAGACCATTTTGGAGGCTGCTGTCACTTCTACTTGATGGTCGGGATAATCACACACCTGAGCAGTGGCAGTGTAGCCAGCGTGCGGCGTCCCGCCGGGATAAGCTTTCTCCTCCAGCTGCTGAGGAAGGGCTGCGTGAATTGGAGCTCAGAGGACAGGGCATGGCTGTGACGTCCGAGACACAGAAAATGAGAGGGACTGTACACAGACCAAAGCCTGGCCCGACAGCCTGGCTGTGTCCAGCAGCTGCCTTCCAGAAGTCCACCACTCCTACCTACCAAACATGTTGCTGGCCCAGGAGAAGTGGGGAAGCTTTGGTCCCAGCCTTGTCCCTCCACCAGGAGTCACCAGGATGTGGACAGAGCCCCCTCCTTCCCCACTGCGAACAGCAATCCCGATGTACGTGACCCTGTGATGACCCTGAAGCCACAGGAGTGTGAGGCGGAATCTCCAGCTCACTGACAGCACTAGCCCGGAGCCTTGTGCAGAACGGTAGCAGCCAGTGCACCTGGCCTGTGTCGGTCCCGTCCTCCCAGTGCCCCACTGAGAACCGGGCATCCCCTGGGAAGGGGCAGATAGGTGGAGACCACTCTGGCACTGCCCCGGGTGCCAGGGACATCACAGTCACAAGCTCGAGAGCCAGTGGAGCCCTGTGGCCAGCTGTGGGCCATGTGCTCCTGCTGCTCCCCCTATAGGGACCGCTCCCCGAAACCCTTATGGGACGATGACCTGTTACTACTGCCTGCCAGTATCCATGGCTGTGGTTTGCTGAGAAGCCTTTGCACCCATCTCCCTCTCCTCTGTGTATTGCTGGGCTGAGGCCCAGGTTCCAGCATGCACAAGGCAGGTGCCCCCCATCCAAGCCCCACGGGGCTTCGGCCCTGAGCCTGCCTTCAGCCCAGGTCCCGGACACCAGGGCTCAGGTCCAGGCCTGGGGAGTCACGGCTCCAGGACTTCCCATGCCAAGCGCCTCCCTACCACCAGCTGCAAGAGCGGGGCAGGGGCACGGGCCCAGGCCACCCATGTCCCTCACGCCCTCCCCTTGCTCTGCAAAGTACAGTAGAGAGCACCTTGAAGACGCAGGCGAGAAGCCCATCCCCGACATCCCTTCTTGTCCGGTCACCCCGTGGGCAGCTCTGTCCCTGGCCTGAGGAGCACACTCGTCCTCTTGTCCTCTCCGTTATGGTCCGCAGGAGGCACAGACACTGGAGTGCACACCTGTGCATCACAAAGCACCACAATCTGCGCGTGTTCCTGGCAGCGCCCAGAGAGGGGTGGGTGTGCCCACACAGATAGCCTGGCTCATCCAGGCCACTAGGGGGAGGACAGGAAGGTGTCCCCAGGTTCACCAGGTGTGGTGGCGCTGTGAGGGCCCCTGGACCCTTATATACTCACCCATGTGTGAGTTCACTAACACTGGAGTGTTTTAGAGAAAAGAGAGAAGGGCTGGCAAGATAGCTCAGCAGACCAAGACCTGCTTTGGCAAGCGCAGGGACCAGGGGTTCGATTCCTAGTCCTGCGTGGCAGGGCATGCTGAGCTCCCGAACAAGTCAAGACGTGGAAGCGCGCCTGCAGTTCCCAGCACTGGGGAGGCTGAAAGCAGGAGGATCACCACGAGTCCGAGTTGCACAGTGGACCCTGTGCCAAAGACAGCAATGAAAAAAGAAAAAGAAGCCGCATGCCAGCCCTTCTGGCGCCCTGATGCCACTTCTGTGATCCTGAGCAACACGGGTTGTGACTTTCTGGGGATCATAAAGTGTGTGAAGGATGCAGGCACGTCTGTCATCCGCTACAGTACAGTGCTGTCACCTGCTCCCACACCCAACGGGCCTGGGGTCCGGCGTGGCAGGGCATGGACAGCTGGACTTTCTTGTGCTGGCTTTCCGTGCAGTTGCCTCTCACGCCAGGGGTCACCTGCATTGTTGTCCTACACCTTCTCCTGTCTGGGATCCTGCATCCAGCCTCATCTGGTAGGCCAAGGGGGCGGGGGGCAGGCAGGGGCTCTGGGTCCCGAAGTGCAGCTGTGTCTCAGGCACAGTCTTGTTGCTGGCTCAAGAGGCGCCTCAGGCTAGGGCAGCCAGGGAGCACCTCCGCTGGCCCTGGGCTCCTGCGGTGCCCATGACAGCAGCCCGTCTACCCTCCGTCCCGCCAAGTGGGTCACCATCACCAGGCCTGTGCTGGGATCCTAGCAGCTGCCCGCCTCTCACAGGCATGGCACCATCATTCTAGATGGGAACCACAGACAGCAGCGGCTTGCACAGGGCCCCTTCCTCCCGAGTGCAAGGAAAGAAGCAAACGCAGGACGTTTGGCCCTGGGCCTCGCACTGTGAACCGGGAAAGAGAAACACTTGGGTTAGGTTGACAGCTGGAAAATAGCATCGCACACGGGGCCCAGGCAATTTCCTTGCAGTCTGATTTTTAGTTAGAGTCTCACTCGGTGCAGCCCTGCTGTCTTCAGCTGACATCCCCCGAAGCCAGAGTTGTCGTCCAAAGGAGGTCACAGAACACGCTTCTCAGATGACAGATCTGGGTCACAGCAGCATCTGAACATGCACGCGTCACGGTGAGGGGCCTCAGGGAGGTCCAGCACACCTGGCGGCCCGGAAGCTGTGCTCCCTTCCCCCGGCCGCATCATCTCGGGGCGACACCTCGAGGGTGGGGGCTTGGAACGCAGCCTGCAGGCTGCCCAGCCTCAGCACCAATACGCAGCGCAGGCAGCGCCCTGCCAGCATACCCGCTCCAGGTGCCACCCTCGGGAAGGCCACCGCAGAGCACCTGGCAGCACAGTGCATCTGTCACCCCAAACTTTTACACCCAGAGGCACGTGAGTGAAGCCCGACTGTCCTGCTGAGCCTCGGACCCCACGTCACGGCCGGCGGCCCTGGCCGGCTGGTTCCAGTACTGCCCAGAGAGGCAGAGGGAGAGGACAGCATGGCCCTCAGCACGCAGAGGGCAGGGCCTACGTAGGCCCTGCCGTGGCTGGTCAGGAATCCACCGGCTCCCTGCTGGGGTGGAGACGGCCTGTCCATGCCTCTGCAGGCAGGGTGAGCTGGGCGTCACTCTGCACTTGTCCCCTCTGGCCTCAGGACACGAGGTGTGCACAGAGCTGGCTTCGCAGGGCCTTGTGACTGCTGCCCGTTTCCTGAAAGTCCCCAGCAGCGTCCGGCCTTCTATAGGAGGGTCTCGCCAGACGTACAGGCAGGATATGTGTACCTCCGCCGTGGCTGTATCTGCACCGCACACAGCCGTGCAGTCAGGCGTGCATCCTGGGCTTTCCCTGTGCTCACAGCAGTGAGGACAGGGTGCTGAACATGAAAGCCCAGACACCACACAGGACCTGCTTCCTCTCAGATGGCAGTAAGAGGCCGTGCCCCAACCCTCTGTGCCTCTGCTTGGGAACCACACTTGCACCCAAGCTCCAGCCGTCACGCATCCTTTCTGCCTGACAGCCTTTCTGGGACAAGCTAGAGGATAAAGAATTATTTAAAACAAAGAGATATTTTTAGCACTCACAAAGTAGACTCATAGGTCCTGGGATGGAGAGCGCTGCGGGGCCACCACAGCCAGTGTCCCAGTCTCGCCTCACCTGCTGGCCCTGCTGGCATCTATGCCCACTGTGAGCCTCTGTGACAGCCTTTTCCTCCCAAATACATGTGTATGAAAAGAGAAGTCTAGGCAAACTGAAATCAGGGAAGATTTTCATAAATTATTTTAAATGCATTAAAATATCGTGATCATTTGCAGACAGCTTGTGTTTACACGACAGTAAATAAGCCTTTCATCAGAAGAGACACTGGCTACAACATATGCTTGTGGACCACAATATTTTGACACGCACAAAAACAAATGGCTCTGGCCTCTTTCTATCTTTTCCTTCCTTTTCCACAATGAAGGCGGTTCCGAGGGAAGGGTCTTGGCTGGGTATCTGGGTCAGCTCCCCAAGCGCTGCTGCGGAGTGCAGCTGGGTCTCCTCCGCCTGCCCCCTGGGCCTCTCTGAGCAGCTACGAGCACCCTTGGGACCTTGGGAGGGGCCGGGGGGATCCGGAGCCTTGCACACCCGCAGCCATCCTGGGAGCAGGCTGGGTCTATGCGTCACTTGTCTGTACTGCCTGCTGCCAGCGGGGGGTGTGGGCGGGCGTGTGCCCACGGCCAGGGCTGACGGCAGGGCGGGCCTGCGCGCTAGTACAGACCCAGCTCACCTCCAGGTATTTGCAGCCCATGGTCGACTGAATCCAGAGGAGAAATTCACTGATATGGAAAGCCAACCATTTCTTCTTGTAAATTTGGATTTTTATGAAACCAGTTGTGAGCTTGGAGTATGCATAGTTACAGAGATCTGGTACCATTTGCGAACCCAGTTCTTGTGAACTGTGACTAGTTCTCACTCGTTACAGTGCCACGTGTCGTCGTGGTCAGCAGGTGGGTCTGCTCCTGTTAGCTGGGACCTGGGAGGGTCGGCTGAGCCAGCACCAGGTGCAGGAACAGACCCCCACGACCCGCAGCGCATGCCCAGCCGGGCGACTCGGCATGTGGAGAAGGGGGCCCTGTGACTGCTGTCCTTTCTCATCATGTTAACATTTCTATGAAACTCTGAAGTACCCAGAAAATGGATAGCCTTGAAACGGAGTCATCAGGTCAGCTGGCAAAGAGAAGCAAACCCTCGTGGGCATCCGTATGTCCTGAAAAGCTCCACTGGATTCAGAAAGCTTTTTGGAGCCCTGGCAAAAAAAAAGGGCACCGGGTAGGGGTAGGACTGCTGGTGTCGCTGCCATTTTTTCTGTCTGCATCTGCCCGTCTTATCTCTCCCTAAATAAACAACATCAGCACAGCAGGTCGGGCCTCTGCAGAGTTCCACCAAGATTCTTGATCCAGTTTCTGCACTGGATTACAGTTTCTGTCTGTAATTTGTAAAAATCTACCAAGAATGGAACGTGATATCTCGGGCTCCAGCCTGAGGAACGGTCTGTAGCAGGGATTCAGTGTGCAGGACTAAATGCTGAGCCGCAGAGCACCGTGCTGTGTTCTGTAGTACGCTGGCAAGAGAAGTACTAATGTTTGCCCTTCTTTCTTTCTCTCTCTCCTCCTGGAATCTCCCTCACAGCGCCTGCGCTTGCCTCCAGACCTGTCAGACACCGTGAGCCGAGACAGCAAACAGGATGTGGCAGCATCCACCAAGCGGCCGGGCCCCTGCCGCAGCGCACTGGCCTCGGGCGAGAGGCACCTGGACTTCTAGGGACCTTCCCGCCCCACCGCCGCAAGCTGGGGCTCTCCCACGGCCGCTAAGGATGCCCGGAAACACTGGGAGGGTTACCAAATGACTTCACCTTCTCAAGCACCTTTCTACACGGAAAGAGGATGGCAGGGACACTTTCAGTTTGGAATTTGGCTTTTGCTGTGTTTAGAGAAAATAAGTGATTTATTTTTCAATAAATGCAAAAAAAAAAAAAGGGTAAAAGCAATCATGCGGCCCCTTGGTGGCACTGCTGTGTGTGTGCTAAGCACTTGGAGTGTCAGCGTGGATGGAGTCTACGTGCAGAGCGACATAAAGCATGGTAAATTCAAGCCGTGTGTCAAAGCATTTTCTCTTTATTTCTGAAAGTCACTTGTCACCAGAAATGCTGGGGTATTTTAAGGAAATTCTGTTGCTGACATATGGAATATTTGTGCATTTGTGTATCCCATTATTAAAATGAAGATAAAATAGTATTTGGGATTCGGCCTCTATTCATTTGTCTGCCAGAGCAGGTAATAAATAGGAAGAATGCGAGTGATAGCACAGAAAAGGGAGATGTCCCGCTGTCCAGCAGTCCTGCGCCTCGAAGCCAGCACTGGGACACTGCGTCGGCAGATGTGATCCAGGATTGAAATTCAAACTGACAGCCATACTCATGCTGGCTACCGGGGAAGGAGACACCAGGCGGGCCCTGGAGAGAGGCCGCGCAGAGTGCAGGTCTCAGACCAAGTGGAGAAAGGAAGCCAGCTTGGATTTCCACCTCACCACGTAAAGCCTTTGTTAATTGTAAACGGGGGCATATCAACTTGTGAGCACGCAAACCTGCCTCTCAGGGCACAGAGCCTAGTGGGCCAGCTTTCCTACAAAACATGGGGTTTGAAATCATCGTTCTATTTTCTCAAAATAGAACTTTGACAAGTAATGGACAGAAAGGGACAGTGGAAAAGTAGCCTGCATATTTTAGTCAAGCATCTCCATTTTTAAAAACATATTTAACCTCCACTGGGAGAAACCGAATTTCCAAAATACATTCTCTAATGTATTTAACTAGTGCGAAGCAGTTGTAGCTAGCATTTTTAAGCCCTTTGCTTTTAATATACCACAAATTATACTTTATTTGCTCTTGACAACATTGTAGAAAACAAAGACTAGGTTTTTAAAACTGTCTAACCAGTATGATGAATGTCAGTCACTTAAAAAAAAAAAGCCCACTGTAGCATAAACACAAGCTGTATACAGCTTTCATTCGGAATTGTAATAATTGAATCGATGACAGCGATTTGCCAGGGTGTCAAATCTCTCCATCACACCCTGTCACTACCAGTTTATTTTTTGTGATCAAAATCAAAAAGACAACTATTTTGTCACCCACTATTTCATCAGTACTAAAAAATCAGGTTTCTTCTTTTTTTTAGAATGTCTGGTTTATTTTTTTCATCTCCTTTAATTCTAAAGACACAAATTCTTCTCCATTTTCTTTTCAAAATAAAGTTCCAGGATTGATCTGTCAGTTAAAATTAAAGGGCTTTTCTATTAAGCAGAAGCGCTTTTAAGACATGAAGCAACTTCAAAAATCAGTTGAGTCCCTAGATAACAAATATCGCGCAGGCTGCACAAGAGCTTTGCGGTGGCGTCTGCCAACATTAGGCGCTGTCTAAGTCGTCCAGATGAATATTTTAGTCGGGTTATTATTTTAATAACTCTAACCTTTTCCTTACCGTGTTAGGGTTCATTTTATGCAAATACACAACAGAACAATTACACAACATCTGACTCTGAAAAGGAAATGTGAGGTCATCAGATATGTAAATTGCTTGTCAAAATACTTAATAGGTCATTGATTTACTTCCCCATACCATATCTATAAAATTAACAGCCACCTCCGAGTTAATGTATGCTGTGCAAAGAAATAAGCACTGTAAGAATCCAGTGTACCTGCTTAGAGCCTTATTTGAGATAGGAAAAGAACTTCCCAAACTCAGTGAAATGCATCTTGAACAATGAAGGAAGCTGGGCTTTCAGAACATCAGCCTCGTTTTTTCTGACTCATTGGACATTCTGTATAAAAGGGAGCCACTCCTGCTAGAGAGCGCTCACATTTGTGCTTTCCTCTGATAAAAATCACCCCCCTTACTCCAGAAAATAATGGTCTTTAAAGTGCTGCTGTATGTATGCATCCCGTTCTAATATATTGCAAGATCCATATTCTATTTTTTTTTTTTTTGATCCATATTCTATTAAGAGATGTTTCACTCACCAGTTTGACTCAAAGATATAAATACTTAGGCACAATCCCAATGTAATGTCCTGAAATGTCCTTGTATCTTTTAAATGCTTCCGGTAGGTGGACTTCAGAGCCCTGTGTGTTGCTCATTTCTTACGCTAAATCTGCCTTTCTTCAACATGAGGTAAATATTTTGACTACTGCAGCCTGCCCAGGTACTGGGGCTCTGGGCTCTTCGGAATTCATTTAGAAGCCACCAACCTCACATCCACTCGCCGTCTCCTGCTCTCTTCCTTGTATTCTTTCCACCTCCAGGCTCTCCAAACACTAACAGAAGACAATGTAAAAGTCCTCCACCAGGCAGAGACCGGGCCATCGGCTCCAGGTCTACCTTCTAATTTCCATGGCCGAGACACAGCCGTGCGTGCATTCGTGCGTGTGCGCACACTCACGAGGGGGCCTTGGTTCGTTTGTTTCAGCCCATCATGAATGTCACTCTAGATTTTGTGTTCCTGCCTTCCAGAGTCCCTGCCGGCAGCATCAAGACTGAGCTGCACGAGGCAAAAAAGAAAAAGGTGTATTCTTGAGAAGCAAGCATGTATGTGGCCCTAACAAGGCTAACACGGGCATCCAGGGAAAAAAACCTTTTTTTTTTTTTTTTTTGTCTTTCTAAACTTAAGACCTAGAAAACAAAGAAGTGAGCCAGTGCTGGACAGCTATGGGGCGACAGGGTTGCAGCCAGTGCCGAGCTTCAGCAGCGCTGTCCACGTCAGCGTGGGAGTGGGGAGAGATGGCAGGAGAGCAGAGGAGCCCCTGCTCTGCAGGAAACCTTCTGGGGACTCTGTCCCCAAGCAGCGCTTTGCCCCTGGAGCGCCTCCACTCTCATTCTGTCCACCTGGCATCCCCAAGTCAGTCAAATCTGGAGGAATCCTGGGCTGCTGGTCCAGTGTTTCTACTGAGGCTTTCATCCGAGACCAGCATCAGAATGTCCCTGCGGGTTCCACTGATGAGTATACAAATGCACCTATCAGTAGATAAATCAACAACAATGAGTTATCCCCTCACTGGGCCAGAGGCCCTCTGCCCGACACAGCCACCTGAGGACCAGTGCATGTCGTCCCAAGTCCTGCACAGCACAGGGGCAGTGCACGTCCCGGGCCATGGCTACAGGGAGACAGTGTCCCCACCCTGCTCCCCAGGGCTTCCACAGCAGGGTGGCCCCTCCGCCTGCCCACGAGGCCCTGCGCACATGCCTGGTGCAACGCAGCCACCGCCTGCCAGGCCCATCCTTGTGTTCAGACTCCAGCCAGACCCCAGTCCAGCTCGCATCTGCTTGGAAACTGTCCCTCCTCTCCAGGGAGATACTGCTGTGCCCAAGTCTCCGACAGTCCCCTGGGCACCGCCTCAGGAAGCAGGGGCTGCAAGGCCTGGGGAGCAGAGTTGTCCAACACCCGCACACATGCACACCGCAGCCAACGCAAGAGGTGCCGGGTGTGGGAAGCACATCCACAGCAGGAAGGCCTGACCCAGGGAGCTGCTCCCGGTGTCACCAGAACTGCGGGGTGGCAGGTGCTGGGCTGGGTTAGGCTCCCATCCTCCAACTAATTTCTACATTTTTGATCATCTGCCTTCAGAGATTAAGGAAAAGAGCTGAACGGGCTGCAGCAGGAGGAAGGCTTCTCCCCAGAGGCCTGTGAGGGCCAGTATCCGGGCCTTACTCTGGGCTCGCAGGAGGCTTCTGTGAAGGTCACACCTTGCACAGTGGACAGAGACCAGTCGCGCTCAGACCTACGCATACCCACAGGGTCCGGCCTGCCCCAGGCCAGGGTCGGTGGAGCACTCCTGCCCTGCACACCGCCACCATACTGCAGTCACACCTGCTGCCAGCACCGTGGCCACTCCAGATGCCAGGGTCAGCCTGCACTGCCGATGTGGTGCCGGAGGCGCTTGGTTGATGCCTCCGCTCACTGTGCCTCGAGGGTCGCATCTCCACCCTCCACCGGCCGTGCGGGCTTGAAGCCAGGCTCCTGTGGGAGTAGCTATGGCCGTGCTGCGGGGACGTGCGAAGGCGCGGGTCAGGCCGGGGTGAGGGCGACAGCTCTCAAGCCCTCGCTAAAGAATGTCGCTCCTCAGCACGTGCAGGAAGAAGCACTTGCAGAAACAGGTGAGGCAGGAAGTGCCCGCCTGGACACCACCCTGCCTCGGAAAGCGGTCCTCAGGCTGCCTCTGCGGGGAAGGAGGGGAGCCTGCGCCTGGCCCCCAGGGCCACCGCCCTCTCGAGCGCAAGCTGCCGTGCAGCAGGCGGGCACAAAGCGTGCAGTTGTAAGGGGAACTGTTTCTAGCTTATGCTACCTGCGAGAATTAGTTCTTTAAGGGTCCTCAGGATGTAAAATAAGAGTATGTCAAAAAAAAAACAAGTTGGTTTAGAATGGTATTCTCACATGGAAACAAAATTTGTAACACCACACTATAAAGTTAAAAAGAAAATGGTATAATAAAGGAAATACAAAGGCTTTGGCATGGTTTTTACAATCAACAATGGTTAATTCTGATATGTAGTTGTGAACCACTTCAAAACACTTAAGTTTAAAACTCTTGCAAGCACTTTTAATTGATTAGGAATGAATTCTAGATGCACAAATGATTGGACTGTGAACAATAATACAACTACATCTAAGAACAATTAACTTCTGCTGG